>CAAKHD010036534.1:66039-78539 GCA_901007705.1 Fistularia tabacaria | reverse complement strand
AATAGATCAGGGCATCAACAAAAGGGAAGTTTGTCGTACATTCCCAGGTAATAAATTCGACGGCGCAGCGGAAGACCTGCAGAGAGTGACAGTGAAAGGGACGAGATCAGAAGTCATTTTTTCCTTGCTTGTTGGCTGAAAGCGGTGAATGAATGCAACGGGGCTTTTAAAATACACCTCCTCAGATGATTAGCCTTCGTGTTTTTCCTCCCCTCGTCTCTCGTGTCTGTCAAAGTGTATTACGAAAGCATCCCTTTGTTCTTCCATGTGCAGGTGAGACAGGGAACTTAAACAAACAGACAGGACGTGTATCCATGTCGACTCCATGCAAATGAACTGACAGGGCGGTCGGGATAAAATAAGATCTCAACCGATTTGAAAAGAAACGCATCGCGTTCGCGGGAGTTTCCGATTCAATTTCTCTGGATGAAAAAAAAGCACCGAGGCCATTCGGAGGGAGCGTTTGAAAATCCAAAAAGCGTCGCCTTGGATTAGGTTTGGCTTTCTTTGCTTGCGTAGTTTTTGAGTCCTTGGAAGAGGATGGAATTGAGGTAAGAAGAAAACAATATATGAAGTCGATAGAAGGGTAAAGTCAAAAGAAACCCCCTCGCAATTATTCATTCTCACCTATTTTGCCATGGATTACATGATGACATGCAACGGAAATAAATATCTGACAACTGATGGACCTCCTTTATGAAGACAACAGTTCATAACAAACGCGAAGCATATTTCAAAAACCCACATTTACTGCGAAAAGTAACAGACTGATTGATGTGCAAGTTAATTTAACCAGAGATTAAATGCATTCCTGGCTCCGGCTTCATATTGTGAATTCAGCGGATAGGTTGCAGCGCTGCCAGAGAGCGTCAAGAGAAGTCTCCGGCTCGTCGTCCCTTATTTTGAAAATACTATCATCGTTTCATTTGTTTCAGGCCGAGTAAAATTCAGGTCACGATACAATACCTCCAATTCTATTTATCACTATGAAAGTTGCGTCATGCATGCGCGGGTGTGTGTGTGTGTGTGTGTGTGTGTGTGTGTGTGTGAGGGGGTGAAGGTGCGATGAAAAGAGAGAAAGAAATGTAATTTACCATGAACGGACAAACAGTTTGAAAGAGAAGTCATTTCCATCTGCAGCGAGGGGCTGTCATTGTGTGAACAGAAAGGCAGAGCTGGCAGGCAGGAAGCTGCGCTGAGGGAGAGGAGGGTTTCCATTGGTCAATTCTCAGCAGGGACAGGAAGGAAACATTTCAATAGAGATGCACTTCTGACTTCTATTTGAACGATACACTCAAACGTCCTGCCAATCAACGACGCTAGGCGGGAACGTGCTAACCCACACAGCCAGCGCCCCCGTAGCCCCGCTCGGAGTAAATAGCACTGAATTACCTCTTGTAAATGTCAGTGTTGCCATGGAGAGCACCCCCCACACACACACACACGCACACAGAAAATTCCCCCCCCCCCACATGATCAGAGAAGGAACTGTCAAGAAGGAACGTGGGGGGATGGGGGGGGGTTGAAAGAGCGTTGAGGATCTGCACGATTTGAAACGGGAACGCTGGCCAGAGGAGGCCGGGCCGAGTCCGGTGGAGCTCAGGAGTGCCGACACTTCGGAAGCGCCACCATTTCACGACATGCACGTGCGTGTGCAGTTCTTTGGATTTGGGTAAACGGACAGCTGATGGACGGGCGGCGGCAGGAGGAGGGATTCCACCCTCTTAGTGACAGCAAACCGAGGGAAAATTAGCCGTCTTTTGTCCGCGTGGCACTTGATGAGAACATTCTGTTCTTCCTTTTTTAAGACGACCGACAGAAACACAGAGAGGAATCAAGAAAATGCTGGCAAATAGGACTAAATGTTGCACCTGTTTCCATCATAGCTAATCAACTCGTCAGAGCGCGAGTCAGTTTTGGCCAACTGTACTCCAAGACAGACAATCCTTCATCAGTACGACATCTCTGCGTTGTCAGTTCACTCTGAGGGTCCCCGTGCAGGAGTGCCCTTCTTTCAGACCTTGAATTTGAAAAACCCCGGAAATTGCGTATATGTGCCATCAGCGTTTATTCTCAAAGGCAAAGTGCCATCATTTTACTAAGTGTGTGGCTTAATAACATGATTTCAGAAGCGCATAATAAGTCAATAAATATTTTGAAAATAAAGGCTTAATTTATCAACCTTTATGTGGTGAATGTCAGATGTTACCGAAAGCATATGCAGTAAATAAGATGTGCACGATTTCTTAAGGATCTTCTTGAATGTGGTTTTGTGATGATAAGTTGGGGCGGGTGGGGCTTCGTTGGTAGAGCCGGCGAAGGTCCGCGGCTCGATTCCAGGCTCTTGCAGTCTGCATGCTAGGTGTCCTTGGGCAAGACACTGAGCCCCGGGTTGCTCCGAGTTAGCTCCTCGCATGGCAGCTCTACCACCATGGATATGTGAGTGTGTGTGGATGAGCGAAAGCTATCTAGTGTAAAGCGCCTTGAAAACAGCAGTATGTGAAAGTGCTCTGTAAGTGGAGACCATTCGCCACGCACAAAAGGATAATTCCACTCGCATTTCGAATGATCCAACTTTTTAGTTGCGTCATCGGCCGAGTTATCCGGTGACTTCGAGTCCAAACGGCTAGTTTGGCACGAGCTGTTGAGCCCAAAAATGAAAAGTCAACGTGTTTGGTTTTGGAAAATAAAAAAAAATAAACACAACATTTTAGTATTTGCATGACTGCATGGACGTATTGATCCTCGGCGGTCCAAACGTGTCTCTCAATTAGCACATCCAGCCGTGCTGCTGCGTTATCAACCGAACCACTAAAATGAACTCAGAGTGCTCCCTCGTAAATAAAGTATAATCCTGGCCTTGCGAGGCAGTTCCAAGTCATTAGCCTTTGCTCAGGGAGGCTTTCTTCCAGTAATGTGGTTCAGAAAAATGGCAAGTATCGTTTTGACAGAGCGGCAGGCTTGCAACACGTTTACTGCATGAGAGTCACAGATTAGAGATGAAGGCTTAAAATCAAGAATGTCGGTGTCATGAAAATCAGTTCTAAACATAAGAGAAATGTGTCCAAGAAGGTGGAGGAAGAAGTGACGCCGGAGAATGAGTGTATTTGTCAACATACATAGAGTTAGCTTGTGAATACCGGTAATATTTTCAAGCACTGAAAGGTTGAAAAGACAAAAAAAAACAACATCCATTTGCTGTTTTTATCCCCTGTTTCATCCAGAATATGTTTTTAATGAATTCTCCGCCCGCCCCTCGGAACATGTACAGTCCTTAAAAAAACTCTTTCCTCCTTTTTAAATTCCATTCAGGTCTGGCCTGGAGGGGGTCAGTTCAATCCTTGCTCAGAGCAGGTTCCTTGTACGCTCGTTTCCCCTGAGAAAGCAACTGCTTATATTTCGCGTAAGATATAAATTGTCACTTTTAACAATAGCATCATTTAAAAACATCTAATATGCCTGACACAACATCCCCAACACTTATTCATTTTAAGCCGTCACTCCTCTGAACCCAACCTGACTCATGTAATATCAAGTATGCGAAAGCAAAGCCAAAAAATAGCTTTACAAGAGCGAGAGAAGTCCATAAATTGTCGGCATTAATCAGCGGTTGACATCCGGGCAAAGGGTTAAACCAGAGGCACCATTAGAGAGGAATCTACATACGTTTAGTTGAAGTGATAGATTTAAATCTTCTGTCAGAAGAAACCAACAAGCTACCATATTTAAAAAGCACTTGCCGGCTTTGACACAATTGTGTGTTTTAGAAAAGTTTCATGAAGCCGTCAGCAGGTGTAAGCGGCAGTTCAACCGAACAGAAAAGAAAAACGAACGCCTGACAGGATTGGGAAAACTTGGCGAACGTCTCTTTCTCAAGCCGTTGGCATGAAAACTGAAAAGACCCCGTCAGCTGTCGCTGTGAGCGGCCTTATAGGAACTTTGCTTTTTTTAATTTCCTTGTTTTCTTTTCGATGAACCCCCGTGGCTGCACTACCGGACGGGAAGCAGTTAACGGCCGATGGTTCCCCGCTGACACCGGCCTCCGACAGGATGAACACACTCGTCCCCCGAAAGTCGGAGTTTGTGCGTGAGTGAAGAGATGATGTGCCGCTGCTCCGTTAAATCTGGACTTGCTCGATACCAATCAGCAAAACTAATAATTTCAATTTCCTCTCGATACGCGCTTCACTTGACTGGATAGAAATGCCCCTGCTCTCTTTCATCGCTTTACACTCATGTGCTTGACTAGGTCTCTGTTTGTGATCGTCAGCGGGCTGTGCCTTGCGGAGCTGTCCGTGGTGCTGAACTCCGCGACGGGCATTTTACTGTTGTGGTAAATCAATGAGCGGTACGACAATATTTACCGAGTTAGGCGGCTGGTCTAAAAGTTCAATACTTTACTTTCTGATCATTTAATTCAACTGACTGATTGATTGAAAATGGTGACGGTAGTCTGTCGGAAATATCACAACCACTCGACGGTGCGACAGGTTGTGGGAAATCAACACATTTCTTTCACTCTGCATTCCATATTTTCCACATGTACACAGAAATAAAAGGATTCCAAAGGTTTTTTTCTCGCTCTTTTTTTTCTCCCCCTTTTCTTTCCCCCAAATGTGTTTGCAAGGTTGGGGTGTGCATAAGCATCTGTACGTGCCCTGTATATCAAGATTAAACCAAGATGAAAAATAAGCAGACGCCTATTGAGTCCCATCCCTCCCACAGCCTCGTCTTCCTCTCTACGTCTCGCCTCCCACCTTTCCATAGACTGTTATCCAATTAGATGCTTTAATCAATGTAGACACGAACACACGCATACGGACATCCATACAGCAGACACACCGCGCACGCACAAAGACACACACACACACACACACACACACACACACACACAATTCCACCTGTTCCTCACGTAACGCCGATCCCAGTTACTATGGAGATGGAAGATAAGGTGCACGGAATGAAGCGAGAATGTAAGTGACAGCAGCAGATCCACAATAAAGAGTCACGCCGAAGAAAGAAATGGGAGGAGAAAGGGCCCGAGGTTTAATCCAACCTTAGTTCTGCAGTCCTCGTGCGACCACCGACAAACACACACCTCAAGGCAGAGAACAGAATTATAATATGGACGGAGCATTTCAACAAATATTTTTTATCTGGAACTAAAATTGAGTCGCGTTGTTCTGCTGTTAACTTTTGTGCATTCTTTTACGGATAGTGGCTTTGGTGCGTCCCCGTGCGTCCATTGTTTGACTGCTAAAGAGAACGTGGAGGGGAAAAAAAAACGAACCGCATGGTGACATGTACTCTATTACCGCGGATAAATGTCTCAGGGTCATTTAACGAAGGACCTTCGAGGTAAAACTGAGGGCGCGAGATGTCCGAATCCTTTTGATGCAAATCCGTGTGAAACGGTTAAATAGTTTGAGAACAAATTACAAGTTTTACTAGTTGTCCAAACGCCAGACCTGATAAGGATAAGAAAACATCGCCGATAGAGCCCCTCGAGCCATTTATTTTTTGCAACTGGTTTCTCCCGGCACCCGTTTGGAGTGCTTCGGCAGAGAGCAAACTAATCTTAAAGACTCAGAGTGGCACTTGGAGCCGTCCAATCGTGATCAATCTTACTCCTGATCCGAGCACCAAGTCAGAGAACAGCCTCTGGTCCTTTCAATCCTTTTAGAGCCTTATCTGTCACTGCCAGCACTCGCTATATCAATATTAACATTATTCTTATTAATGTAATTGTTGTTGTTATTGTAACACTCCATTGCTTTAGTGATTTCAGACAATAAAACAGAAAAATCAAAATAGATTGATGATTCTTGTCCGATAACACAAGATTTAAGATCGCAGCGCACAAAATAATTGATTGTAGCCTCACCCTTTCATTTAGAGCTTGTGTATCACACAAAGTATCAGACAAGATATTGAAATTGTAACCTCTTGATTACAGCCTCTGTCAGTGCTTAGTGATTTGGATGAGACGTTCTGAAGTAAGAGACGAGTTTAAGTACGGGAGGGCGAGCAATCAGCCTCGACGGGTAAATTTCAAACGAGCCCCGCCCGCACTCGCGTCTCTCATCACGCACACACACACACACACACACACACAAAGTGATAGCTTTTTTTTTAGTTTGTGTGTGCGTTCTCCGATTTCTCCACGACCAATCGGCGAGTCCACTTAAAAAAACTTGATGGATATATTTCTGAAGATCTACAAAATTCCCTCACAACAGAGTATACAATATGCACGAAGCGGCGCGACAGTGATTCATTTCCTGCGGCTGATCTGAGATTAATCGAAATGTCTATAGAGTTTGCACACACGGATGTATACACACACACACACACACACACACACACACACACACGAACACACCACATCTTGCAGGCATTCTCAAGTGCTGACTGTGTAATGAGCAAATTACCCGATGATTGCGAGCACATAGTGAAGGAAAGCCACAGTGCATGTTTCCTCCCGATTTTTTATGCACCAAACGTCGTCATTACAGAACGAATGCAGCTCCTGTTGCTTTTAATCCCGCCACTGACCATGTGATTATTACAGCAAAACTCTTAATTAGCAGTCAGCTTTAAGATATCCGTGACACGTGCACGCTCAGCTCAGCTCAGCTCAGCTCAGCTCAACTCAGCTCTGCGTGTTTCTGATCTTGCTTGAACGCCGGCCAGTGACCTTTAATGCAACAGGGCGCGCTTCCCTGCGGATAGCCCTGCTCTAGCCAAAAGGTGTACGCGACTTCAAATGTACCTTTCACACGCGTCCGCTTTCTAATATCGCCGTTTGTCTTTTGATTTCACATGAAAGCCTGGCGATTACAGACGGGCAGAGATAAGGACAATTGATTCGCCTGCCAGATTACAAGTTAGCCAGACAAATACGCAAGCAATCAGAGGGCCAGCAGGCAGACTGGCAGGAGAATGAATCATGTGGTCTGTTTAGTAGCCGGCAGACAGGAAGACTAGGATGAATTCATTGTGCCGCTGACAAATTTGGAAGGACCACAAACAGACTTGGGGACTTGTTGGCCTTCGGGACTGAGACGCAGGGCTATTTTGACACAGATATTTAATTGGCTGGAGTCTATCAAAACAAGAAAAAAAAAAAGAAAAAAAAAAGACAAGATAAACCACATTACTTGCTCTCACCAAGTTGTCTGCTAACAGCACACAGTACACAAAGACTCAAAGGAAACTAGTTAATTCAGCGTCTCCCGCACAACCCTGTGGCAGAATGAGTGGCTCTTACTGAAAACTGCATCGCAAGCAAAAAGTTGGAGAAGTTTGGCTTTTTTTTTTTTTTTTTTAACGCCCAATATAAGAAACACAAAAATGACACAGAATTGCACACCGCACGCTTTTCCGAGCGTGCTGTCGGCTCAGCCTGCTCGGGTGAAAAAACAGCAAACGGGGAAGTCGCCCGCTCAATTTGCCGTTACATCTGCTGTCACATGTCTCTCAACTCACCGCCTTTATTCCAAACAATGCTGATATTCTAAGACACTTCAGATGCAGGCTTCCCACTGTCCTGAAAATAAAAAAGAAACATGCACACTGGCTCACATAATAGAGGTACTCAGGTTGGGACTTCAAAGGATTACAGCCTGACTGCCGAACGACGGCGCAGAGCCCTTGAATCGCAGCAACAGCCTTAACAAGGCTCTTGGAGGTAAACAAATTCGTATGCACCCATACACATACGGCGCATTCATGGAGAGGTCGTCCGAGCTAATCTCTGACAGGGAAACACTGTATAGTTCGACGTCTGTTTGCACCGGGACGTCGTCCATCGCGCGCTTGACTGAAATGCAGTGTTCACTCTTGGACGGAGTGTGCGCAAATATGTTTGGAAACGGGCACGTCGAGATTTCGACCGACGGGGTTTTATTTTCATCATGTGCGTTTCGATTTAATTCTGTGTTGTTGGTGAAACATCGATAAACTCGTGGCCAGAAATGTCTATTTTTCACAGGGAAAATTATTTAAATTGAACTTAATGGGTTTGCGTACGGGCAGGTTCAACATAGTGTTTTTTTTTGAGCTGAAATAGTAAACCGCATTTATCGTATTGGATATTATAAATCCTGGGAGACGGTGAATATGGCCTGCGGATTAGGTATAATTTGATTCGTTTGTGCAGTAAATGTCATCCGTATGTGAAATAAAGTACATAAATAAAACTCCATAAAAGTATCGTTAGTACTATGACGCATTGCTCAATGAACTGCAGCAGGTGGCCTCAAGAAATTCCTCATGTCTAATTCTACACTTGAACACATGCGGATCGCTTGATAGATAAGATCGATGAGACACATAATATTAAAACCGATGTTGAAAAAAAAAAAAAGTCAAAATCTCAAATGTATTCGTCATTTTTCCGGCGTATCAAACCATGTATATTCATGAGTAAAGACGTCTATTTTAACTGCGATGTGACAAACGTACAGACGAGCCCTGTGATTACACACACGACCATTAGCATGGCCCTTTGTTGTTTTATTCATCCGTTGATCTGTTTGCCTCTCTAAATGTGCGTGCATGAGCGCGAGTGCCTTTTTGAACAGTTGTACTCGTTGTTTGCATCAACGTCGGTGAGTCTGCAGATGAACAGAAGCTCGAGAAGCTGAATCCAGACCCGCTACTTCCGATTTAAACGCGGCGTTCGATTTCAGCAAGCCCGGCAAGATTCGAAAAAAAGCAGCTCAGAAAGAACGGTAACATAGTGATTTCTTTCTTTTTGTTTTTCATATCCCTTATCCGTAGAAGTAATCAGACATTTTACTGAGCACTCGTGCATTTGACTCAACACTCCTGAGGTTATTGTATAGAAAAATACTCAAGATACTCAATCAAATATATCATAATATCAATAAGCTGCGGCTTATGCAGTTCCTAGATCAATCTAACAGGATGTTTTAAACACAATCGGCAGCTGAAGCACCGTCTCTTAAAACACTGCTGCTGTCTTTGCTTTTTTTTTTTTTAGAATACTTCAAACCCTACAATATGATGACCCTTTCATCTCTCTGTCTGTCAGGGTAATTTCCACCCTACCTTCTTGGACAGCCTGGAAAGGGTTGTTCCCGTCGACAAACTCCACGGAGATGGTGATCTTCTCCGTCTCCAAGATCTCATTGTTCAAATTGAGATCCGCCACCGCCAGCCGGAAAACTTCGTCGTCCTTCCGCGCCGACTCGTCAAAGATGGCACCTGGGGAAAAAAAAAAAAGGGGGGGAAATTGTAAGTCGATGTCAAAGGCAGATACAAACAAAGTATGGATATTCTCCGCACTGAGACCTTCATCGTCACACCAATGTAAGCGGTGAAGGCTCCAGTTCACCCCTCTGGTCCATTCCGGCTTCATCAACAAGTCTCCCGTCAAAAGTCTGGAGCTCATTGGAAAATGGCCAATGACGGAAAGTTTCAGGACACATTGCCTGATACCTACAAATATCCGGCTATGTCCTCGCTCACAATATTGTCGAAACACACATCCGCAGCAACGTCATACAGGCTAAGGCGACACGCCGAAGGGCCGAAATCATCCAAGGTTTCAAAAACGTCACAACAATGCGTCCAAGGTTTGCAAAGTCCCTTAAAAACATCAATCGGATTTAAAAGGCAGAGACACAAACGCATCATCTCTATATACACCGTCAATCATCACACGCCCTTCTGAAGGGGGTACATATAGATGTTTCCGAAAAGGGGCGCTGCGAGTCTGCCACATGGTGCAACTGTGATAGCACCAACAATTGCAAGGCTGCTTGTGCAGTAAAAAACAAGGATACTACCAAGTGCTGTGGTAGGCTCCTCATTCATCAATATTACAAAAGGTCATTTTGTAATATCTTTGGATCTTGACTTTACAAGGTTTGACCAAATAGCCTTTCAGATAACACACCACCCCGCAGCAGAGTTTAAAGATACAGGGCTACAGCAACGTCACTTTTGTTATTCAATTACGGAATTTAATTATGGGAATAAAGAAAAGCAAAGGTCAAATGCTTCCAAAGGGCACACTGATCTTGTCAGAACTGTAACTGCACCAAAGTTTTGAAAAAATGTGTATCTGAGGGAGATGATACACAACTTCAACTCCAAGTCAGTCATTGGAATTGTAGTAAACCTGTACTGTCACTGTCACCGAACAGTTACCAGCTAGAAGATACAGTATTTAAACCATATGCTGGTTGGCATTTTTCATACCCCCTTCTGTCGTTATCACACGACTGCTTTCTCTCGCTCTCTCTCTCTCATTCATCTCCATCCGATCAAGGCGGAAGGCCGCCCACGAGGTGTTGCGATCTGCCCAAGGTTTCTGCACCCCTGTCACCAAGTGCTTGCTGATGGGGAGCAGAAACCAGGCATTCGGAGGAAAAAGATCTGTTCTGCTCCAGCTCGGAAGGTACGACTGCAAATTCACAAAACTACAAGAGGTACTCGGGAATTTACCCTTGTGGGAATTTTAGCCCACCTCAACTGTGACTTGCTTTCGCAGGACATCGGTTTCCAACACCGCGCACCTTCGAACTCATAAACAAGAACTGTTTGAAACTGCATGGAAAGCACTTCCACATCAAAAGGTCTCGTGGGACCTCATGAAATATGTATTCTCAATCATTTCATCCATCAACACTCAGCTAATCTAAATATTCTCCCATTTATTGGTTCTTGGTCGGATTGAATCATGCAATATAGATAAGGTGAAACAAAAAAAACAAAAAAAAAATGCCAGAATGAAAAATAAAAAAGATGAAGATGAAACACCAAGAGTAATTAAGTATTCTACTTGAGATGAATTATGGGTGAGGGGAAAACCTTAGAAGTCACTTTGTAGAGTAAAACAAAAAAGTTTAACGTGCCGCTTCACATTGGTGTCTTCTAGAAGAAGCAAGATAAACAAATCACACGACACATGCACTGAAAACACCTCAACGGCTAACACCACGAAAGAATTGGTTTCAAATATGGCCGCTGTTTACGCGGCGTTGCAGCTCGAGTGCGTTGTTGACCTGCTTACTGGCTACACCTCCCTATCATTTGAGTACTTAAACCCTCCTCAAAGTTGCCCTTGGAGTTTATCTCACCAACACACCCGTATTGTTAAGTGAGTGTATCATGCAAGATTGTTTAAGGATAAAGAAATAAATATAGACTCGTCGACAGGCGGACAGAAATTTGAACAGCTACTACATAAGAACCAAAGAGTGCCTCGGTGGTACCCGAGCAGATGTCTCCAGGACAGCATTTCATCTGCAGGCAAAACACACACACACACAGTTTCACAAGTCGAAAACAAAAACAACCACGACCACATGCTGCTGGGATATTAGGTGAAGGTGCACTTGCTCAATATGGTGCGCTTTTCGCCAAAAAACAGTTTAATTTCCTAAAAACCTGCTGCCACTATTTTCTTCTTAAAACGCTGCCTCTTTGATGTGATGTCGGTGTTAAGGACAATGTGCGTTTTTCCATTTCGTAGTGAAACCCAACACAGAGGGATCTTGCCTTGATTTTATATCACGGTATTTAGATGGGAGATATTCATCTGGGGCTCTTTGGAAATGATCAGGATATGTGCGAAAACGTGCCGCTACTTCGTCGTGTCGACCGTCACGGATGATTGTGCTCTGAGCTTCCCCTGTCTCTCTGTTTGACGGGCAAAGACGACGCAGCGTTCAAAGCCCCGCCACCCTTCAGAGGTCACTGTCCTGTCTTTGCATCCGCAGTGCCGGCCTGCGCTGGAGGGTCGGTCCGCCTGTCTGGTTCACAGAGGCTTCTCGCGTTCATCGATTACTAGTACAGTCCGTTCATTATGCAGGGCCACAGACGTTTCTAACGGAGGCAGTTCGAATCTCGCAGTCCTGTAACATCATTGGATTTCGGGTTTTCAGGTGATTCATAAAGATAAGATAAGATCATACTTGATTGATCCCCATAGGGGAAATTCGGGTGTTGCAGCAGCAACAATAGAGGGAAAAGAAAACGAAAACAGGATATATATATATTATACACATATACACAATATACACAGTATACACATACAATATACACATACACATATATACATACACATTTACATAAGGATAGCACACACACAAAAAAATAAAATAAATGAATAAATAAGTAAATAAGTAAATAAGTATAAAATAAATAAATAAATAAAAAATGTTAAAAAAAGATTGGGTGACGGAGGGATGGGGTGGCAATAGCACAGATGCTCCCCAGGCAACCAAAAGGCAACCGAAATATCTGGATACTGAAAGAATATATGTGAATATGTGTGAATTACTGGGAAGTTACTTTTAAAACTGCTCAGCCATGGTTTATTGGAAATGTCCCAAATGCACATCCAGTTTTCTCCTGAAAATGAGGTAAAGGAAATCATATTTATTGGAATTGGGTGGGGCGAGGAGGGGGGGGGGGGGGGGGGGGTCAGAGGAAGGGGGTAGGGTACACGCTGTTTTTCATACTTC
>CAAKHD010036534.1:25322-66019 GCA_901007705.1 Fistularia tabacaria | reverse complement strand
ATGAGGTAAGATGATGAAGGAAGATGTAGAAGAGGAGGTGGGGGGAGGGGGGGGGGGGGGGGGGGGGGGTGGGGGGGGGGGGGGGGGTGGGGGGGGGGGGGCTACAGGGATGAAGGGATGGTTACTGTCTCTGATTGCCACATCACTTTTCTACTACAAGATAACCTTAGTGAGACGAATGTGTGTGAATCACATCACATGCACACAAGTACATGTACATGGCCTGAAGGGCGGGCATTTCTCACTCACTCGTTCACGGATGTGACAGGAAGAACCGTAGCCCGTGGACCTGATAACAAATTTTGGATCTATATCCGAAACCATCCTTTTCCCATCTACGGCATCATTAATTATCCCACCAGGCAGCATCCCTAAATCACCCCCCCCCACCAGAGTTTCTGCGTTGCTGCTATTGATCAATTGTTCACCGATACTTGAGTATTTCATGCTAATTTCCGACATTCAAACGGATCCATAGCATCGTTTAATTGAGTTCACTAAAAAGTGCCGTGGGACTTATGAAACGTGGTGAACATAGGAGGAAAATGAGTGTGTTGCTTTCAGGAAGGACAAATTTGAAATTAAAATTGCAATGAAAAAGAAAGATTCCCTTTCAATGGGTAGTGAACGGTTGGATGTCTCTCCATGTTATTGACTGGCGACTGGACTTGCCCAGGGACACTTGGGATAGGCTCCAGCCCCCACGGGACACTGAACGCAGGATAAGCGACATGCATAATGAATGAAGAAATGAATGAATAACCAGTTACATGTTCTGCAAATCAACACGTTTCTCGTGGTGTCTGTCAGAACTCTAGAGGGAATTTAAACTATTACACGGAAATGTCAACAATGAATATTTCCAGTGAATGCATTGAACTCAGTTTCCTTGATCTTGATAATTAACTTACTTTTTTTTTTTTTAATAGGTGCCAGTACAGAATGATCTTTCATCATAAGCTTAAGAAATTTGCTTTGTAATACTTTCACCGCGACGGTGGTGGTTCAGACGGGAGGTCAAAGTTGTCACCTGCTTGCTGTGAGGTAAAGCAGGAGTGAATTCTGCCACATCCTTCTCCATTTGACTCAGTATCTCGAGTCATTTAATCTCATCCACGCTAACCTAATTTTACTTCCTCTATCTCCGAATCTATCTGTTTTATCCTCCATCACGGAGGCACATTTAAATACAGACACAGACAATGGATGTGTTTACCATGAAATGACCTCCTCTGGTATTAAAGCAAAAACTCAGCAGTACTCTAAAGTTCCCTTCAATGCTTGTTTTCAACATTTCCTCACTGATATGCAAATGAATGTGCCAGATCTCTATCTAGAGCAACGCACAATTAAAGAGTTGTTCAGCTGGACATTAAAACACTAAATACTGACGATTAGACAATTTTGGAAAACCTGCCCACTGACATTTTTAACAACTATGCCGTCATTTAAACCTCGCACTCTTTTCGGCGGCGTTGCGGCTGGTGACAGTAATGTGACAGGGTCACTGACAGACTGGCAATAATGACAGAAGAGTACGCGCATAAACACACAAACACACACAAACACCCACACACAGACACACACAGATGCGGACATGCACGTGCACGTGCACAAACTGATTTGTGACAAGGCTGGACCAAAGTATTGCCGTCTCATTGTGATGATGAAACCTAGGTAGCGGCTGGTGATGATGGTGATAGATGACGGAGGTTATCATCCCGCTGGGGTCACGTGTCCGCCAACACACACACGCACACACAAATGCGAGAACAAACAGACAGGCTTTTATTTACAGCTGTGATGTGCAAGCTAGCGGGGTGCGTAGTTTGACACTTGGGAGGACACTTTAAAATTAATGTATATCTGTGTGCACGGGAGGGGGGAGGATGTAGGACTTTAGAATTAATGGCCACGGAAAAACAGAGAAAGTCGGTGGCCAGATATGAAAACGGGTCTAAAATTAATCACGTGGACTTTTGCAGGACGAATGATGCTCATGTGACATTGTTTAGTCACAATGGCAAGTCATAAATTCTCTGACTATATACTATACGTGTGCAAATACAATGAAGAGAGTGCCCTCCCGCACTGTAAATACAACAGGAGTTTCCAAAATACTGCATCATTAGGGGATTATCGCGCTGCTGTACCGTTCTGTGCTGCAGATTTTAAGCCGGGAAGAACAAACACCAATCCATTTGGTCAGTTTTCAGTATATTCTGTAAACACACATACTTTGTATTGTTTGTGTAGATCAAAAGGCATATCTCTGTGCGTGTGTGTGTGTGTGTGTGTGTAAGAGTGAGTGAATGAGGCATTAATGTATATGTGGCTAGATGACGGAGGAATCTATTCCCTGGAGTGTTAATGAAGAGATTTCAAGGTAACCTCATATGTGTGAGAAAAATCTCTCATTCTATAATCACACCCCCTTCGTTCACTCTCGAACACACACACACACACACATGCACACACATACACATACACATGCACACACATGCACACACATGCACACACATGCACTTCTTTAATCAAGAGTGTGTACAATAATTTGCCCCATCCTGAAGGAGGTGAGCAGCTGAAGAATTTGCAGTCATAGTTCACCAGCTATCCGGTCCTTTGTCATGCGGCTGCACAAAGCTCCGCCAAGGTCATTGCTATCTTTGAAACGTCTCCTTCCCTGTGATACCATTTCTGCCTACTTATGTGGGCTGAGTTCAGCCTTTTCCCATCCTGTGAGGAAATCTAGCGTAGATATCTTTGGCTTCGCCTCATCCCACACAAACACAAATAAGCGCTAGTCGACGGAGGATTTGCCTTGTGTCTCCTTTCATTAGCTGGCAAGAAGAACACGATGTGGAAATCACCTATTCACCTATTTAAAATCAACTCATTGGCTGTAGATACAGCAAAATAAAAGGTTTCTATAGCGTCTCGCGTCAGCCGTTGACCAGCTTCGGCTTGGCCGGGTTCTTTTGTAAACCGCAGCTGAGTCAGCTGCGCTCCGGCCCGCCACGCCAATCTTTAAGTATCTTAAAACAGTGGAGCTGATGGCAGTCGGCCAGCTGCCGGCATACACGTGAGTCCGAGCCAAAGTATAAGTAAATGATAATTGGGCTGATTGCAGTGTACCTTCCAAATGGCCAGTGTTATATATTCTGTGTATATACTTGACAGCGTTGTAATGCCTGCTTTGCTTCTCTTGATATCCTCCTTTGTGCACAACATTCTGCACGAAAATCAACTCCCGCCTTTTTCCACCCGTTTTTCCTTCTTTGTCATATCTCTTCTCTTCCATACAACCACCTTAACTCATTCCCCTTAGTCTGTTGCAACTTGTCATTCTTATTTGCCTATTCATCCCTCGCTTTCCCTCCGTTTATCATTTACCGTTCCTTTGTTTGCTCCAGCCAATTTTCTCGTGGGTTACCCTCTCAAGGTTCCCCTGCTTCCCCTGCCTTTTCACACAAATTCTCTCCATTCTGTTACCCAAGCAAGTTTTTCTTTTATTCACTTCCCCTGTGCCCTTCTCCTCTCCAAGTCATTCCTTGCGGGCCAAATTGAAATACCCCTCCTTGTACACAGAGTTTAAGAAACTTGCAAGGAAAACTGGGTATTTGTATTTGTGCTATTGTAAGAAAGCGGTGGTCTGTGGGTAGAACGTTTTTCGAAAGAATTATCAACAAATGGCTTTGGTTGGAGGGTGGTTGTTTCCTCCGACAAACCGGAAAACATGCATCGGGAGAAAGGAAGGCTCAAAATTGCCCGTACATGCGAATGAGCAAGTGAATGGTTCCATGTCTCTTTATGTGGCCCCTGTGACGGACTGGAGATAGGTTGAGGTTCAACCCCGCCTCCCGCCCAATGGCAGCTGGGATGGGCTGCAACCCCAACATGACCCCGAGCGCCGGATGAGCACGAGAGTCACCGAGACGCGGAGTGAATTAGTACGTTACTATTAGAAGTGCGGAGAAGTGCGAATAATTCTCCACAGGGTGATTTGGGAACATAGGTTTCAGGGCGTTTATTTTCTTTTACAGCAAGGCTTGGAACCAAAATTATCACGGGAAGGCCAAAATGCAATTGAACTAAGTCATGTTAATTCAGATGAATGCACCCTCTGTGCTCGAATCCACAAAATAATGTGATAATAGCAGTGTGTTTACTCCCTGTAAATATGGTTAACCCTCTCATAAATGCATTTAGTTCAATGTGTTTAATCCTATTTCTTGTGCTCCCTCCAACTCCTGTTTAGATTTGGGCTCATGACCAAGCAAAGGGTTACCAGACAAGTAAAAACTCAATACAAATATCTAAAGTTAATGGTTTTTCATGCAACAGCGCCGTGATCCGTGCGCCAGTGGAGCCGACGGGCCATCGACCGGACAGCGAACACTGCAGAATGGTAAGGTATGTATTCCAATGGAATGGTAAGCGTAAGGTGACGGGCATGAGATGGAAAACTCCGGCTGACTAGTGACAGGAATCACATTGTGGGAAGCGCCAGCCTCAGTAGAAAGATTCAACTGTGAGAAAGAGTGGCCAGACAATGAGATGAAGCTGGGGTACATAACTGATGGTGTGTCCTGAGTCACATCTGCTGGCTGTCTGCTAATAATAAGTGAAATTCACTTCTGTCATGCAGATCATCTTCCCGGGCATGAGTCACAATGATATGCCATCTGATGTATTATCTTTTTGTTGTTGTTGTTGTTGTTGTTATTTTTAAATATCCTTCAAGCAAAGTCAGGTGATTCAGAGAAATACCATGAAATATATGTTTAAAGTTTACGGTGAACAGTACAATAAATGCGAAGGTGCTAATAATAGCAAGCTAAGCATCAAAAGACTTTGCGTTTGCCTGAATGTCAGCAGATTCTGTTTGACAAGCAGCAAACAAGCAGGGAGAAAAAAAATCAGGAGACATGAGACAGACAATAAGAAGAAGACGAGGAACATAAAAAAAAAAAAAAAATCACATTCCAGAAGGGAAACAAATGGCGAAAAAATAAACAGAATAAATCAATGAATACTGAAAACTGTATCAGCCCCTTTATTTTCTTCAAGTTCCATTGCTAAACCTATGGAAACTGAACCCTGAAATCTAGTTTTAAAGCAAGAAACCCGACTTTTTAAGCACCTTGAGTCTTTAAGCTAACTCCTGTGATTAATGCCTAACATTTGGGAGGATTTTGCCTGAAGCACTGGTAAGAGGCTCCCGATTTGTACACATCATAAATGTCATATTAAATTTCAGGGAGGGATGGATTTTGCAAGACCCCCCCCCCTTCTCTTGCCCTCCTTTCCACTGCAAACTGCATGTGTTCAGCGTCTTGAAGCTTCATATTCTTTCTGGTTCTCTTTCCAGCCTGCACGAAATCCACCCTTTACCTCCCTTCCCAAAAAATAAGTGATTCAGCCTTCGTTTAACTCTTGTTCTTTTCACTATCCCCGCACATGCTTCTCAATGTTGTTCTCTCATCCGCACTCCTCTTTTTAAAAGATGTCACCTGCCTCTACCTGCTTCCAAAAACGCTCCCCCTATTCTGTTCATCTCATTCCGTAGCTTTCCTCCGTTGCTTTTTTGCACCCAAATACGCCACCCCGTGCTGTCCTTTGTGCCCTGTTGTATAACGGTTACGAATTCTGTCAGTTGTTCCACTGATCAGATGCTAAATATCCTTCGAACGAGCCCAGGGGCAGCTGCTACCGCCGAGTACCTCTGCCAGAGCAGGGGTTTTTCAAGGAATCCCTTTGAATATTATATGGCTAGGACAAAGGGAAATATCCAACGCATAAGCCTATGTACAAACAATACAAAAGCGCACTCAGCACACTGATATAGAAATCCAAAATTACATTTTTCAAGCGCGCGATACCTTGGTGTCTTTATTATAAGTTTAAACGGGATTTTCAATGGAAATGCAGAGTTGTGCATTTATCCGTCCACTATTGTTGGCTCAGGCTTGTGCACATTTTCCAGTAAGGTGTCGTTAACACTGCAGAGGAGCAATACACAAGGACAACCTGCCTGTTTATCTTTTTTAATTGCGGCTCCCCATCAAAACAGAATATTTAACAAATATGTTTGTCTTTGTTTTGTATCATCAGTCAGGGGCCCTGGTGGCCAATTCAGACTTCCTGAGCATCGGAAATTGGTTTCTCAATGTAAAATACTTACATAGAAAAAAATCTAATTTCCCTTTATCCCCACAATTTAAAAAAGGATAAACAACTTCACGCAACACCGTGTGAAAAACGCCAATGTGCACAGCATTCCCTGGCGGCCGCAGGCTTTACCGGGATAAACCTGGAGCAACCGCGCACAGACCTCAGGCACAGGAATCTTTTGCTCTCCTGAATGGTGCTTCTTTGATTGGTTTTCCACCAGGCTGTGACGGCCTTAAATAGTCACAACGGTAACTGCCGATCAACATAGTAATGCTAGTGCATTTTCACTAATGCACTGAATGTGTGTCTAATCTACTTTTTCTCTTTTTCATTAGCTCTGTCCGACTCATTTGCGCTTATTTCCCTTATCAACCCACCCACCCACCCACCCACGGTACAGAGTTTGTGTAACTCCTGCTGTCCTCATTTTCCTCTCTCTCTCTCTGGATCTCTCTCTTTACACACACCCCGCCCATCCTTCAACCCCACTCGGCAAACCGGGCCCTTTTGGGGCCTCTCCAAAGCATTGTACCACCCGCATGGGCTGCCTTCGGTTCTGGACCTGCACCCATCTAGCTCATGCTCATTACAAACATGCGCTCACACACACACACACACACACACACACACACACACACATACAACACATACACTGCCGTCATTTCAAGCAGTGAGTGGGTCGGTTAAAAAGTCATAAATGACATCATAAAGCTCCCCCCTCTTCAAACATATTAACAATGGCCTAACCTGGGGGGTCAGACAAGAAGGCACAAATGCACTAATGTGTTCACACGTGCACCCATGCATACACAGGTACTGTTAGAATATGAGAAAGAACATCTGACGGGCTTTTAGGTACGGGTCAGGCTATAATGGGCTCCTAATGAATGCCGGTGATGCATTAAGAAATGTTTATTGCAGAGACAAGGCATCATTCTTAATAAGTTTATGATGGATGGATTGCCTGGAGGCGGTGTGAAGTAAGCAGCAAGAGGATAAGATGCATTATTTATCATAACAAAACAAAAAAAATCCCTCTGTTTGAACCGAGTGGCCAGAGAATGTGCAGAATTTGAATTTTTGAAATGCGTTTAGATGCAGAAGAAGAAAAAGAAAATTGTTTATATTGAGCATGTACTGCAGAACCAAAGATTGTAAATATATATTATTGTGGATATTTATTGAGAAAATAAGGAGACTTTTCAAATGTCAACAGTCTTCGTATTGAATTGACTAATTCAAGTAACAAGATATTTAAATCTAAATATTGTGTGTTATTTAATTTGAATAAAATCTCAAGGTAAAAGGGGGGGGGGTCATATGGTGACGTACAACCATTAACTCCCTCTTATGAAGCATCATGAGGTGAAAATAAATCTGAAGAATTTCAGTTGTATTTCTGCATGACTCATTTCGACTATTTTGTTGGCAGCAGCTATTTTTTCATCTTTTGTCATGTTTTAAATGACTTCTGCAGGAGTCGCAACAGTGTTTTAACTGCTATATTATTTCCTATTCGCTGAATGCTTTGGTACTTACCTGAGAGACCAGAGTTCGAGAAGATATTAATCAGAAACTGCAGCGGTCTCCAGTATTTTACGACCAGTTTGTCTTCGTTATCTCACAGAGGTTTGTTTTGCTGTCACGGATGTGACGTGGCAAGAGCACTTTAACCCTGTGCCAGAACCACAGCCCTGCGAGAGTCCCCGGGTCAAATGTCGCTACATATGTCGCCTGCATAATTCATCTCCTAAAATGAAATGATCGTTGCTGAATTGGACACAGAGCAAAATTTACAATAACGTGTCCACCATGCATTGACACGTACACAGTGTCCCTGCTTTTCCCTTTTTTTTTTTTTGGCAGCAATGGTTTTCAGGCTATCATGTTTATCCAGATACGATATCAAGTAGTGCCGCCCACATGAGCCACGGCCAGAAGCTGCCACGCTGCAAGCCGGAGAAGTTCATTTAAAAGTGAGCCCGTCAGCAGAACCTCTCCACACAAACTCCGAGTGGCTGTTGTTTTATTCATCACCGCAGTAACGTGGGTGGCCCTCGAAATCCAATACCCACGCAGCGACACACGGAAGCTACAGATACAATGATGCATGTACTGTACGTCCCCGTGTACTTACAGTATGTAAGTCAGGTCATATAGCAACATCAAAATAATCACGTGGGTAATACAGTTGTGATTAACATACTATGCCTTTGACGGCGGCCCAGTTGGATAGAAAAGATAGGTGTCATTGGAGGCGATTCAAAGGCCATCTGCAAACACATTTTAAGAAGAGACACAGGTGGTAGAACTGTCACCATGCGTAAGAGAAGCTGACATTCTCCATAAATAACCCCTGTAGCTCTAATAAGAGCTGTCAAGCAGAGAAACAAACACTCAAAAATATTTTGAAACCTGTTACTGGCTAAAGACATGAAAGGCAATATGATAATATCAATGAAATCCACGCGGTTCGTATCTTAGAAAACACAAGTAAGTTGGGAAGGACATCAAAAAATAAACACATAAAAGCACAGGTGAGTGAAAGATGCAATGAAAATGTAAACTTTCCATGCTTCGTGTTCCTTTTGTTTATTTATTTCCTTTCAGATTATTCACCTTTTTTAATACAAATGATCCAATATCCGCCTGTGACTTCCCGTGTCCTGGATTTGGATACTAATCCTGTCTCCCTCGCTAAAAATGAAGGTGTGATTTACTTAATGCCCGTAAACGCAACCGCATAGCGGTGGTTGCTCAGCAGGGTGACGGCTCAGCAGCCCTGAATAGCTTTGTTGTTCCGAGCGGTCGATCTACTCGTGACGTGTTTTGCATTTAAAATTCTCGTTATTTGCAAAAGATGACTTCTTTATTCAACAAGTCTTTCATACGATAGCCATGCTACAGTTTGTGCGCGTGTGTGTTGATCAGCCTGCAATCTGCATTTGATTTCCCAACAACAATGCTTAGTGTTAGCACGCAATGTGTACCTACTACATAATCTCAATCTGTTGCATAATCCTCTAAAAAATTTGAAATCTGGTGACCGAAGGGTGCAAGTAATGCAAATTTAAAACAAGCGTGTTCTACATTCATAACAGTAAGTGTGATGAAGTATCTTCCACTGGAAATCTTAATGTATGACAAGCACCAAAGCAAGGGTCCCTGGTTCAATTCCAACAGCGGGGCCTCTCTTGCAGAAACATGCAGGAAGTTAATTGGAGACCCTAAATTGTCCAGATATGTGAGAGAGCAAATAGTTGTATGTTTCTATACGACATGTGAATGAGAGAGCGAATAGTTGTGTATCTCTACATGTAGCCCTGTGATGAACTGGTGACCCTTCACTCTAATACATGCACACAAAAACAAACGCAATGAAAGAGAGAGCAGAGGTACTTCGGGAGAAGCTCAGCCACATCTTAAACACACTCATGCTCTCCGTGATTCAAGACATAAATATGTGACGCGCTTTGTATCAGCTGAACTCCGGTCAATAACATCAGGCTTTAGTGTAAAAGCAATACAGAGAACATGAGAAAACCCTGTTACCTGCAAAAACAGAATCGCATTGGAAGTACATGTATGTTAAGAGACGAGTGCATTTGCAGCGGGATCTGCCGAGCCCTACGTGCAAAATTGCTAAGGAGCTGTGGATTAACACGTTGCATTTATTTGTTTCCAGTCCTCCATCACAGTCTGATTTCACCTCCCCAGGACGACATCAATAAGTTCCTTGACATATTACTCCTGGAGAAATTTAAGTTTACTGAAAGTGAAAAATGGTATCTCCCTGATCTGGCTTCTAAAGGAGTGCTTCCTCATTTGTCATTTTGACATACAAACTTTTCTTTCACTATAATGTATTTGCTAATTACTGTAAACTATGTCATGCCAAACTTTTGCGCTCACGCCACCGGGCTCGTACTGCACATTGAGACCTGTTCCCAGGTGTGCACGTGTGTCTATTTGGCTTTTTGTTAAAAACTGAAATAAAGATTCTCCTCTGACGGTTTGTGACGGTCTAATGATTCTTGCACTCGGTTTCACCTTTCTCCTCGCCATATTATCAAAGCAGGTGCGCTAAAAAAAAAAAAAGAAAAAGAAAATAGAAAAACATAACAAGAGAAAATCAATTTCTCCCCCTTCAGGTTTTCAAATGTTTTCCAGCTGTTGCGGTCGACTCTTGACAAAGTCCATAATTCCACTGTGTGTGTGTGTGTGTGTGTGTGTGTGTGTGTGTGTGTGTGTCTATAAGGGAGAGACAGTGGTGGAAACAGTTGTTTACTCTGTCAAATAAGAACTTTCTAACGTACCTCGACAAACACATACAATTCACTGTCAACGGCGGCTCAACAAACAGCAGCTTCGGCCAGCAGGTTTCCTGAAAATACTGTAAAGGAAACTGGTTTAACTTGAGATGCTGTAAATGTATAAGATGTGTTCATGTTTTGTAACTCAAGTGGGTCACACTCTAAACAGTTGGTAAATCAACCCAGCAGTAACGAAACCACGCGTAGCACACATTTTTTAGAAAATACAATCCCTTTTTTTCCATTTATTTTTTGAATCGATTTTCCAATACCTTCCACCGTTCATTTTATTAATGTTTGCAACAACAAGTTAGTTCTGAGGGCAGAGAACTTTGAACTTGCTGCATAATACACGATGAGGGAAGTAGAAAGCACCGGCTGACACGGAGGCTGGATGAGGAAAAAGGCTGTCGAAATATCAAATTAGAAGTCGTGAAAGAATTAATGATTTCACTCATGATCGAGACTGCTTATCCATAACAAGGGGGAGCCGACCCCAGCTGTGACTGGGCGGAGGGCGGGGTTCAACCCCGGATCCGTCAAATCGCTGATTTCCTCCCCTTCCCGCCTGGAAATCCCTGACGAATTTTTTGCACGTCTCTCTGTCGGAGTTATCTCCCTTGATGTCTCCCCTTTTCTGAGATACCAAAGGGAGGGGACACCAAATGAGACGGGAAAGCTGCTATAAAGAATGCCGTTAAACAATGAGGGGAGCCCATTATTAAAAACAAGAAAAATGTCCTAAAGCGCAGGAGGGAAAAATGACAGTGTGATAAATATAGATGTGAAACCTCAAACCAGAGTGGTAGTAGGTAGTAGATGAATGGAAAGGGTAGGCGTTTTCTCTCTCCTCACCTCTCCTCTCTGCTCTCCCTCTAGCTGGTTTAAACCTCGCACTCAAACATGCAGAAAGTGTGCCGAGAAAAAACAGCAATGCAGTCACCGGATTCTCACCACTCCTGCATAAAAGACCCTTAATGTACATTCAAGGTTTTATTCAAATAAGCTGAATGCTTTGTTTAAAATTACCTGGAGAAGGTTTGGCAAGGCAATCGGGATACCAGCCATTTTGGGGGCTCTCTTTTATTGCATTTCAGCTGAGAAATAATGAAAGAAATGGTGAGCATGACTTCGGTGACCTAAACCTTTCAATCACTTATCTGTATTCCATGAGTTTAAGATAAGTAACAGATAAACTTTGCCCCACACCAGTTTCTTAATCCAACAAGATAAAGCGCCAAAGCTTATTTTTAAAGCTTTATTTTTATTATTATTATCAAACTAAATCACTATGTATTGTTTTTCTTTAAATCACAGCGGCATTTTTGTTTTACTGTATATATTTTCCCTGCAACATTGCCCTATTACTAAAGCAGCTGAATAATTCTGCAGCCTTAGCCCACTGCATATCATTTAAATGGCTTTGTTTAATATTCATTTATTTATCTATCTATTTTTGCAATGATATAATATAGCACAGACTGAAACGATGGTTGGGAAGAAAACATAGAAAGCGCATGAAGATAATTTATCTCAGTGAAAAGTTGTTAATACAGGCATGTGAGTTGGCAATAAATAAATAAATAAAAAGTTTTGCCGACATTCAAACCAAGTGCCCCAATTATTGAAACCAAAACAAAGCTAAATATTCTATGAATATTTTAACTCAAAAAGCTTCATGTCAGACCGGTTCGGTCGATCCGCTGTCCTTCACGTTGTTATTTCTGATTGAATAATGTCAAACAGCAGTGTGAGCATGTAGCTTGAAGTGACTGCTCTCTTTCAGATTACGAGGTCTTTTTCAATTGCCATAAGCCGTTAAAGGGGCCAGAAAACCAGATCATGTGTGACAGAAGCAGATATTTTCATGTCAGACAACTCGGCTGGTCTCCATATTACACTGTTTTAATATTTGACATCGCATTCTCGTTCTTATTCACTTCACCATTTCTTTACTTAACCTCATTTCCCTTCCCTCAAGAGCCCTGATGGGTGGCGGCACTGGCACCTTCACGAGTGAACATTTCTCTGTGTCAAATTTCAAATTATACCTGCAACTGTAAATACTTCCAACATTTCTCAAAACACATATTGCATAATATAATGATATAAAAATGTTTTTCATTGCCCTGGAAAATACCTTGCTTTGCTTCCAAATAGCTCTTTGCACATCCGCCATTACTGCAGGATAAACCATGATGTCATTAATAACAATTGTGAACCCACTCCGTTTGGACTGAACAAGCTCTTGGCAAAATGCATCCTGGCTCCCTTGATGGATATAAAACTCTGAACAGATCTAAGTCATTATTAATTTGATCAATTACGCATTTTATCCGCCTATGGCATGTCATCATGGGCTGTTGTTAAGGGAGAGCATCATTTTACAGTCGGGGAACGACCACTGAGGTCAATATTGCAACGGTTTAGTCCGCGGGCAAAGGCTTGAGATGTCCTTGGTTAGAAAGTGAACACAAGACCGTCTTTAATTTTCATTCCCTTTGACGGAAGCGAAAAAGAAACAAAGCGCACGGAGCAAGAGCAATGCATGCCAGGATCAACTCCAGGAAGCAGGACCTTCAATGCAAGATATGCAAAGATGTCCCTGAAAGTTTTACATATACCAGCAAAGTGAAGGGCAATGTAAGGACTTGCACACGGAAGCATAACCGGGAGGCGAGTATACAGGGACACCTGCGATAAATATGGGCTGGGAGTCCCAAGGTCAGAATGAAAGAGACGACTCCTACGTTGGTTCAGACTTACCAATCAAATACCCTGTGGGATCTGCTGTTCCAGACTGAAAAATCAGCGAAGCACCACCAACCGGACATTAGATTGCTTAAAAAACAGCAAGAGCAGGCAGTGCTGATACCATGTAGCGATCACATGTGACAGCAACATGAGGGAGATGTAACACAGACACAAAGAAAAATATCAAGGGCTGAGAAAGGAGCTGGAAAAGATGTGGGGAGTGAGACCACAGGAGTGTGAGTGGTGATAATAGCACCGTGAGCTATATCTCCAAGGCTGACTTCATGAAGCTTTCAAGAAAAAAAACCTTTTCGGTCCCTGTCTAGAAGACCACATGACTGGAAGCCGTTAAGAACTTCGACACCTCTGGAAGTGGATCCAGCATTGAGCAAAATAATCTTTGGTTTTGCTACATACAGCTTGTGAGCGCCGCGCTCGTACATGGAAAGAAGCGAAAGCCGAACGAAGAACGAAGGTTTGGGATATTTTCTCCAGGTGCGAGCGTCGGGTGAGGCCGGACTGTCCAATTTCCAGGGGTGAAATGAAGACGGTAAAAGCCGCAGTTGTAACAGAGGTTGAGGTTTACATATGGGGTGTGTGGAAAAGTAAGCCAGGCATAGACAAAGTGGGGCATGTGGAAGGAGCAGTTTGTTATATTTACCTCTGAGAGTATTCGGCCCTATAAGAAAAAGCTTCCAGCTGCACTCTGGATCCCTTCGTCACTATGGCCCAAAGAGCTATTTTTAGCATCACACACCCACCCTCGAGCAAAAGCACACACACACACACACACACACATATGCACAGTAACTCACACATGCACAAGGATGCACACATGCAACCAAGCAATCCTGTTTCCTGCTGCTGACCAAGAGATGCCAAGTCACAGATTACAAGGGAGGGTATGAAGAGGGACAAAGAAGAATGATGGAAAAAGAGAAACAAACTGCACACACACAAACAGAGTTGGGGAGCTGAAATGTAGCGACAGATGCAGAAAGCATAATTCGACTCGGGATGGGGATGGCTCATGTTCTAGAAATCCTTTCGGGGATTACACAACAGTTGTAACTTCCACTGAAACTGACCGAGTCAGGTGATGATTGGTGCCATAATTAGTCAGTGTGCCGAACGGGGCTAAGAAGCAGAGAGGGGTAGAGTCAGAGAGAGGGCAAGGCCAGCTCATTTAGCAGCAAACTACGAGAAAAACGTTTCATTTAGTCAGTGTAATGCACAGGGACATGGCTTGAGAAGTCCACACTACCGAGGTTGGAAATTACTTCTAAACTCAAAGAACTTTTAGTCAAACCGTAAAGGAAAATTATGAATTTTTTGATTTTTTTTTCATCCGTTAATTTATTGTCACGCTTTTTTTTTTTCCAAAGTTTTAAAATCTATAAAAGGTTGCGGATAAAGTTATCTAAATTGCTTGCATCTCTCATTCCGACAGTCATTTTCCTGTTGAGCGCACGCCGTGATCAAGAGTTCGTTTGGCTAATCAGCTGCAGCCTAATTAACTCCTTTTCCTCAGGAAATGCAAAGACCAATTTCCATGAATTATTTTGATATCAATTTCCTATTGAAGCAAAAAATGATTCAAAATAAAATATATTTGACGACATACAAAATAAAAAGCTCTCTTTTTGCGGTGACTTTTTAATTATTTTTTTTTTATCAGGATGCATTTTCAACAGGGTTCGTGTTTCATTGAAGTTGAGGACAGCTCAGTAACATTGTACATAATCAAATAAAGTTTTATCTTTATGATGGGCTGAATCTTCAAAATGATGACTTCAAAGAACTTTGCAATCTCTCCTTCCTTTCCTTCAAAATACGGAAGAAGAGATTGGTCAGTCATAGCCTTATTTCTTTCTGCATGTGTGTACAGTGTCTGTGCTTGTGTGCTTGTGTGACCTCGGGCAAAACATTCCAGATGATGTTTCAAAAACCTTAAAAACCATTTAAAAAGTAGAAGCAAGCTCATTTTCATCTTTACTGCACCACAGAGAGACTAGAAGAAAAAGAAGGAGAGTGTGAAAGAGAGTGACCCAGTTAGAGAAAATTTAAATAGGGATTCCATTTAGAGGGCCACATTAATTGGAGCAGATGCCTTCTCAATTATTAAGAGGCCTCCAAGGGTGTTAGCACGAGCTAAATTTATCCCGCATGGCTTTGACTGGGCCTGTCCAATCTCATACAGCATCTGCAGACAGAGAAGAAACATCGATGGTGTTTCATTCACCAGTATACACATGTCTCAGCCACTGAGGCTCGCGTAAAATTAGAGCAGACCGCCGGGGTTGAGATGGTCCTTCTTGCATATTTAGTCTTCTAATAAACTTTGAAAAAATGCTAAAGGCTAACGCTGTAAATGTAGATAAATACAAACCCACACCTAAGCGTGGACTCTCACTCCACCATAGAGGAAAGAGCTTCTTAAATAATCTCACAGTTAGTCAAAAGCTCCCAGCTCCATGCCTCCCCAGCCATTTGAGCCATAATGGCTTCCTAGTTTCCACCAGCATGCTCTGTAATGAACCAGTAGTCAGAAACTGGTCCCGTGAGGGCAAAGCCAAAGTCTGATAAAGCAGTGGACAAAATGGTAAGGGGGAACAGAGAGTGAGAGAGAGCAAGAGAGTGAAGAGCTGTGGTGAGAGATAGCTCTGCACCATTTCATAAATGTATTAATGACCTTGTTCCCCTGGGTCAGGAAAAAAAGAAAATCTTACGAGATTCAGAAAATGACAGTTTTAACCCCAAAATGAAAATTAGGTTGTTTTTTTTTTTCATTAGTTGTTTTTTTGTTTTGTTTTTTTCTGGACAAAAGCACGGGGAAAGCAGGAAGTCTTTGATTAATTTACCGCTTGAATGATGTGCTATTTAGCGCTCCTCTTCTAGCTTGAGGCCAAAAGCCAAACTCAGTTAAAAACCTGTTATCAAACCCATGGTGTCACTCCTCCTCGAGGCCTTTCCCTTTTTCTACAGAGTCCTGAACGTTTTCTTTTCCAATTACCTATAAAAATCTCAATAATTGCTGACATCTCAACAATCACTGCTCACTATGCTCACAATATCATAAACTTCAGATCCTTGAAATCCATAAATACGCTGTATATGTCATGTTTACCAGGCAATGTGGTTTTAGCGCAGATCAAGGCCTGTTGCTTGTTTGTTTCACCTTGTCGCCGTCCACACACACACATATCCAGATGGGCCAGAAGGCATTTGGACACAAAACAGTGTCCTAAAGTTTTTGTAACGTTGCCTTCGTACGCTTCTCCAAGAAGAGTCCCCTTTCTTCGCGGAGGAGTGTTTGTGACCCAGGGCGCTGACTTGTTGCGGTCATCAGCCCGGGGTAGGGTCTCCATGGCAAAGTTGTCCTAGATGAGGATCCACATAGAGTGGCCCCCTGACGACTGACACCGAAAGGCAGCAGGGCTAGTCCGCCAGGACAGGGCAAAACAAGCAATATGGAGCGCTCGTCGTGACAGTTCATTTAGACATCCAGGTCAGGTACAATCCATTTTGGGGCACCATGAAAGGATAGAGCCCTGAAGATCTCCAGAATGGAAACGGAAGTCCGCCGAACAGACCCGGCTCAACCAAATGATTATTTTGGGGGGACTAGGAACATATGGCTTGAAAACCCTGTCCTCGTGGTTTCCAGCTCACGTCTCCAGGGAAACGGCTCCCCCCCCCCAATTCAGGCAGAGGTTGAGGACATGGAATCGGAATGGTCCGTGTTCATGGAATCCGTTGTGGAAGCAGCTCGGTAGAGATGCAGTCGGAAGCTCTTTAACGCAGTTGTTGGAGAAGGAAGAGATCCTCCAGACCTATGTGGACTCGAGGTCTGAGGGCTAGAAGGGCTGAGTTATCTGTGGCCACAGGAGCAAAACTTTGGGTTCGGCAGCAGCTTGAAGAGGCCGCAGAGAGGGACTTTCAGCTGGTATTGAGGAGTTTCTGGAAAACCATCACGAGTCAGCTGAGTGAAGCAGGGCCTGGCAAAAGCTATTTTCAGCAAGTGAGGAGACCTGTTGACCTTGACAGAAGGACATCACAAGTGGTAGAAAGAGGACTTCAAGGAACTCCCTGCTGAAAGACAGAGGAGTCTTCAACCATGAAGGATGTATATTGAGATGGACATGGAGCTCTCAAGAGACAGGGAAACAGGTGTGGAGGAGATGTGTCCAGAAATGTTGTGCGACATTGTGGGTTTGTCTTGTCTGACCCACCTCTTCAATTTCACATGAAGGTCAAGTGACAGACCACGGTGTGTGTGTGTGTGTGTGAGTTCCAACTAGAAGGAGACCAGACTGCTTGGCTTCCTTGGCAAACTTCACCCCTCCGGGGTTTTACACATTGGGGAAATTATATTTGAGACAGGGGGAAAATCATCAGCTACCCGAAGAGAACACATCAGTGCTAAGTGTCAATCACTATTTGTAAGTGATATACGATGGGGTGTGAAGACAAGTTGTCACAAAAACTGTTAATTTTTTTGATAATTTCCAAAACAAAAATGAAACATCTGTTTCTCATGCTGTTCCTATTCACAAAAGGAGACGAGCCGCCATGTACCAGACCCAGAGCTTGATGAGTAATTTGATGCTAATTTTCCACTATTCACACCACACTGCTCATTACGGAAACTGGTACTCCACCTAGATTCATAGAGGAAAATTAGTCTGTGTCAGCGAGGTGAACACGGGAGATGCCACGAGGGAGAAGGGGGAGAGCGTGCACCCGTAGGAACACACGCACACAATCACGGAGAAAGTTTGTTTAGGTGAGGAAACAAGACGGCAGAGTTTGTAATGAGGCCAATGTTAATCAAAGTCAGAATATCAGGAGCAGAGTTTCCTCGAGTTCCTCTGGTTGTTCTTTAAGGGACAGTGTCGCTATTAGATTAGCGCGCTCCTTGTTTCTATTTTCTCCGCCTCGAAGCCATTTGCAGCATCTCACACTTACATTACTTATCCTGCAGAAACTGTCTCTCTCCTCTCAGCCCTCGAAAACATCTATCTCCATTACCGCCTTTCCTCTGCCATCTCGGTTATATTCCGCAGAGTTGGAGAATGGGGACGAGGTCATCGAAATACCTTCACCACTTCTTCTTTAATCCGGTGCCCATTTTCTCCCTCAACTCTTCCACTTCTCTTTCAGACCTTGACCCATTCCCCTTCCGCCTCATTCTGTCTCCCTTCCTCCCTCCTCTTCCCAGCCCTCCACCAAGCCTTCTTCCCATTTTGGAATGATTGATGACCATGATGCTTTGTTCTTGGACAGTTTATTAACTTCATGGAGCAAGGCTAGATAGGCGGCGGGTCTTTCTCGGACTCACTTTTATTTCTTTCCCATATCTGTTTTGTCGCTGCCCCATCCTCCCGGTCCTCTTAATTCCTCCCCTCCTTTCTCCATCAGCCTCCTGTCTGCAACCTCTCTTGCCTTTGCATCAAGTTCCTCTCGTCCCATCCATAACACTTATAGACACTTGACAAAAAACAGCCAGAGACAATCAATGTTTAACGCAGCGACATATATCTCAGCACATCTGTGTGTGTGATCACCATTCCCGTTTGTGTGAGTGGCATGGCTGTAAATTTACTTTATGTTGTCATTACTTACTAGGGAGCAGCAGGAACACTTCATAGGAAGTACCAGTTGTGTTCAGGCCATGTGAGTTACGGCGCAGTGTAAGATCATATTTGTTGGCATGTAAATGCCGCACATGCAGCCATGTATATAAGTGCTTGGCCTGACATTTATACACAGCAATATGCACACCGACTTGCCCACACAAGACAGCGTATGCTTGTTCAGGTACACACAGCAGAGGCCATGTAATGCCATGTCAAAGGAGACACAGAATGGACTGACAGGGTGAACTGTAAGTGAATTGTATTAGTTACTGTGTTCATTGTTGTTTGTCCTTGAAACAACCAACCCGTTTCATGGCACGTGTCCATGTGGGCATACTTTCTGCTTTTACGGTGAAAGATCATTTACATGTTTCATAACAATGGAATATTGTATGCCAATACATTCAATAGTATGGAGTAATTTTATAAGCCTCTCTTTCTTTTTCGAGTTTAAGCATTTTACAATACACTTATGTGGCATCTTTGCTAAACACGGTGCCTTTCAACATGCAGTTGGAAGCGGGGCTGAAATATAAAGATGTAAAAATGCAAATTCATAAAATGTATGAAATATCATATGGAAATATGAGTGACAAAAAAGTTAGGAATAGCGGATATAAAAGCAAAACAAACAAGAATTTGCAGTCGATGACATGCATACATTTTCACGCTACCTGACTTAAAAATTGAATCTAGGGATTCTGGAAACTTATAGCATAGCAGCACATTGGCCGTTGACATTATAGCAAGTTATTTACAATGATAAAGCTAGTACTTTGCGAAAGGTAAACAGTTCCACCAGCGAAATCTTCGTATTTATGCTGTAGACATCATGCTGAACTCTATATGCAGTCTGACGAATGAGAACACATCAAATTAGAGTGGAGATCAGAATGAAGAAGATACAAAGCAAATCCTTCAGAAGGCCAGATATGGACATAGGTTGTAGAAATGGGTGAAGAAAAAAAAAAAAAAATCGAGAGATTTTACCTAAAAGAAAGGAAATACATAAATGAATAATCCTTTTTTTAACCCACAAAAGACACCACGGGCTAGAGATGACCAGGAGTGAGTAGATTAGTAGTATAATAGTCTTTTAAAATAATTCTTAAGACATAGCGAAAATAAAATCCCTGTAACAAATCCCTATGATAAAAAAGACTAATCTGCTAAAGTTTATCATATCAGTTTTTGTTTACCAACTTGTTACAGGGCCTCCACAAACCGTTAAATCAAGAGCTAAAGTTGGGTGTTGTGCCAGGTAAAATGACAAGTGCATGTAAATATTACTTGCCCTGAATACTTAGTATATAGAATACTTAATATATATATATATATATACTTCATATATATGTAGTATATATATATCTTAAGTATATATATGTACTTAATATATACTTAATACATATATATACTTAATACATACATATATATACATATATATACATATATATATACAGCCCACTCTGTATATATAATTGCGCTTCGTACTTGAAACCTCAGCGTCTGAGAATTAAAAGTTTTTTACAGCAGTGACATTTTAAGCCCAATGACATGTAAAACTAAAACAACTTTGCATTTTATGTCCAATGTCTAGACAGAGGTAAAAAGTTAGACTGGAAGTAGAGAACTTCCAGAGAATCTCTCGGCTACGAATGGGGAGAGAAAATTGAAGAGAGTAAGACGAAAAACAAAAGCGAGTAGAATTGGGAGTAGAGGGTGATTTAAGAAATCTCTCTCAAGACTTGATGACACGGACGCCTGATGGGGAGCCTTTGCTCCTCTCTCCTGCCTCAGAGATGCACTGAGACTGCGTGTCTCTGCTCAGACCAAGCACAAGCCCATCGTTTTTCTTTCACAGATTTTCTCATTCCCCCTCGTTGTTTGTTCCTTCTAAATCTTCTTTGCTTCCAAATACTGCTTACGAATCCGAGCCTCCATCTTGATTTCAGTGGCTTCCTACAAATCCTGTATTTGTTTACTTTGTGTTCAATCAGTTTCTGCGTATTATCATAAGCTTTGTTATTTTTCATGCCTGATGTTCAAGACGTTGGCTTGCGTTACTGCAGACCTATTTTTGTCATCCTATTCCTGTGAAATGCCTGACTAAACATTGAATATCTCCATTGCCTCTGAATAATTGATCAAAAATGAAGGACATGGATGAGCACTTGCTTTTCATCTGTCCTTCTCGAGGCAGATGTGCACCAAAAGTGTCTCGGTGCATTGTTAACGCCAAGCAGTCTGACTAGGAGGAGGACATGAGCGTTTTCAGGAAGCTGATCAGCTGTAATACATCTTGTTTTCAAAGAGTAAAACATAAACTAAGTGAAAAAGAGAATCTTAAACCACATCTTACCCCAAAACCTTCCCAAAATACCCTTTCACAAACAAAGAAAATGTGAAATCTTGCCAACAGTTGGGTGGCCATTATGGAATAACATTTATGAATGGTTCATGGACTCGATGCGGAAAAGCAGCTAATTTCAAATGTGTCGCATGATTTTTATAAAATGTCTTTGCTAATCCGTCGGTATGAATACATGACTGTAAATACTAGCTAACTTTGCAAATAGGAGCGCCACCAATGATGACCTGCTACCATTTAGCTTTTATTTTTTCTATATATATATTATTCCCAGCAGTTATTGGTTGAGTGAACTCATTTTCAGCAATGGCTCAATTTTGAGCAGCAATCGCAAGTATACATAATCAAACTTTGGATTAATCTATTGTTTCCTACTGCCGCCCATTGAATGGCCCCACTAGAGGTGTTGATTAAGTGCCTTTCTATCTCAAGGACACAGCTGCGGCACGGGATTGCATGATTCATTTATATTCCAAGTGAGATTCCAGGCTTTGATATGGAAACCTTTAAAATACAAGCGTGCCTGATGTAAAATTGATTTGAAAGTTTAGTGAGAGACAAATAAATCTGAAGTGTCCATTAGAATAAGAAACTTTATTAGTGTGTAGTTCAAAGTGTTAATTCAAATAGGACGGTAGAGGCAGCAGTATTAGTTGGGGGCGGCAAATATCTATTTCCTTTGCCAGGAGTGTTGTCATTCACATTTTGGGATTTTTGTCCCTAACTTCTACCCATTTAAAGTAGTTGTTTCTTTTTTTGACTTCTGATACTGACTAAAACTGTCAGTATGTATAAGTATGTACACAATATCTAAGCCACAAGATGATACTTTGTTAGTCCACACTTAGCTTTGGTCCCTCTGGTTAATCATAGAAATTGGAAATCAGTACTACTCAGCCATTAATTACCATGAATGCCACTTTGGGAATATTTTAAACCCTCAAAAAATAATAAAAGTGAAATAAACATAATGCAAGCGGGCCGTCTAAGTAGATGCAAACACATCGCATGAATGTTGTGTATTCATGTGACCATGTTTGACAAACAACGTAACCTGAGCCTGTTCATTTAACAATTAAGTTATATCACACTGATACGTGGGGAAAATAAAACATAAGAATACAAAAAATAATGAAAACTGGATGGGAAAGAAAGCGGAGGCTTCCTCAAGGTAAGGTTCTACCTCTCCCCATGAAAAAGCTGACGTATATTTCAACAACTTTGGCCCCAAAATATTTACAATGCACAGTTGAGGATCAAGGGAGAAATATTATATGTTCTGCTTATATTGGTTGCTTACAAGTATCTTAATGAAATCCTGGTAATGAAATTGCCTTACTGCAAACTGAATTCATTATACTTTGATTAATATTTAGGTTGCCCATATAACCAGAGAGGCAATGCACTTACAGGTTGCCTGTCCCTTGGAGACTCATTAAACATCCCCCCCTGTGCTAGAATCCCAGGGCTACAACTGCACTCAGACAAAACCCACTGGTGCCAGGCCTGCAAGCACTGAAAAGGTAATGGCCTCTCAGGGCCAAAAACCATGGGGTCCCCCTCAGCCTTATGCAGTTTGAGTACGGGACTTTGTCTGAGACTGAGAGGATTGGGAGTTTGGTTGTCAAATATAAAAAGAAAAACGGGGAAATGCAAAAATGTCAAATTGTACGGCATCCTTGCAGTAGATCAATACTTTATAGCATGTGAAATGAAAACTTTCCACATTCAGTTTCCATTGTTTGATTTCTCAGCAGTTGATAAGGGTCACCATTGGCACCTGGACCGGGCTGTGGCGGATTGAAAGAGACACTTTGGAGTCAGATCCAAATCCTGAAATCTGTTTATGGCCGGCAACTTCTCCTTCCTTGGACCACTCTTGCTCGGTACTCACTTTTGCAGACTGGGAGCTCCCTCGGGGAGCAGTTTTACACATGCTCTTGTGGCCATCACAATTTGTCCTTTTAAAATTTTAAACAAAATATTCCCTCGCAGCCAAATAACATATTGATCATTGACTGGTGTAATTTTTACCGATACATCCACTGTTATGGGCATCGCTCCTCAATAGTCACAGTGTTATGGTTGACCGAAGGTGGGATTTGCCCAGCTGACTGCAATCCTGACAGAACAGCTGATCATAATGATGACCAAGGTCTGTGCACACATGCCAACAAAACACCCAAAACACATTTTGATTTGACTATTGCACGATAAATAGTCTCGTAAGTAGGGCTTTTGAGTTCTGAAATCAAGAGGGCTCCAGTTACTTTGCAACCACGGGCATTTCTTCATGAGTACTCCTGAGTGCATTTTGCTTCAACACAGAAGAGAGTTGTACTTCAGTCCACTGATTGACTTTATACATTTTATTATCAGAAAGCTAAACTTTTACTTTGAAACATAAGTGATGACTCAGTCGACCACTTCATTCCCAATGTATTGTGCATTATTGTGACAACAGCTAAAATGCCAAAGATAAACTTTCATGGAAAGCATATGGACACAGAAGTATAAAAACTGAATGGTGAATAAAGACTTGAACACACCTCCCTCCCAAAAATGCTGAGCTTATTTCTTTTTTTGCAACAAATGGTGTTATCAGTAGTGAGCTTTGAAAATGTAATAAAATTGAACCTTGTCAGAGACATTTACTTTTTTAGAACTATGTCTTCTTCGGGATTTCTTTTTTTTCGTTTTCATCTTGCAAATTTAAAATGACAAAGATCCACAAATTCGTTGATGAAACACTTGAGGTAATTCCATTTTTGAGACAAGGATTCGTTTTAGCATCTGATATCAACTGTTGCCATTCAAGTTTCTTTTCTTCCTTTATTTTGACTCTCTGAACGATAGTCTGCAAGCCCTGCTTAACATGCACTGCTGTGTTACATGTATTTTCAGCCAAATTATTAGTCAGCAGAACGTGAGGTAGGAACATTTCACGTGTTGTGAAGATTTGACGATGATTCAAAAATCCGTTTAAACCATCAAAGCAGTGGAAGAAACAAAAAGCTCAGGCAATGCCAAGAATATGGATTAGTGGACAGAGGCGAGGGTGGGGGGGGACGACGACACACAAGTGATAGAATGAATCCGAAAACTGTGAGATTGTGTAAAACAGGATTCTGACAGATAATTTTAGCTAAATTCCCTAATATTCTACTCCGGTATTTAGAACCAGTTCGCCAAAACGATCGAAACTTTACATCGATCAAAGCGCTTTACACTGGATTGCACATTCACCCACTGGTGGCAGAGTTCCCGTGCAAGGTGCTGATCAAGCCACCAGGAGCACCTTAGAGCTCAATGTCTTGCCCAAGGACACTTCGATATGCATGGGAATTCAACTGCCAGCCTTCCAAATTGGAGGGACGCCCGCTCAACCAACTGAGCCCCAGCCGCCCCGTACACTGTTGATGGCTTTGCATAATCCTTAAGATTCGCTTGCTTGTTGTACCGTGAAACTGCTTTCGCTGAAGTCAGCAACACCCTCTTTCCACAGGAAGGGGGTTCAGTAAACTACATCTCAAAGGCATCCTTCCCCGTCTCTTACTTTGTCTACACCCAACACACAGACACACGGTTAATAAAACATGTCCTCTCAAGCTTTCACCTCTCCAGCCTTGCCTTTTGCCGTGTCCACCTTCACAATGTTTTGTTTCTCCCACACGGTATCAGTAGGTCAACCTGATCTTATAAAAGATTCACCAACCATTTACAAGCACCAAATCACACCACATGCATTATGCAGTGCAACTATTGGTGTAGCTCTCAAGCCCCATTCCTCTCTACACTTTACTCTTTTCCTACTTTGGGTTTTTTTTTTTCTCCTCCTCCCCACCCCTCAAGACACCGGATCATAATTTTACCTTTTTCTTTTATACTTTTTACATTAAAAAGCTGGTCCCCCCTGTCGTATTCTTGTGGATACCTTCATGTGCTCAATCCCCCCTTTCATTAGATCTTTCTTCCGACACTAATCCGCATTCCCAATGCTTCTAGTGCCTTTCAAATTCTGTTCGCTCACTTCCTACCCAGGATTAGGGAGAGGGGAACAACTGAATCTTAAAACTAATCCAGAGTGGTAAGATTGGAGTGGTTGTGATATCTATTCATCATTCATTGATATTCATTCATTCATTCATTATCAATAATGCCTATTGGGCTACAGGTGGGGTTCACCCTGGACCTTTCGCCAGTCAATCACAGGACCACATAGAGACATGCAACCACTCACCATCACATGGACAGATTCACATGTCATATAGGGACAAAAAAATCAATCAATAAATCACTGTTTCATAGAGAGACACACCACTTTCACTCTCTAATTCACACGTCTGGGTGATTTAGAGTGTCCAAAGAACCTCTTGCATGTTTTCCGGACTTTGGGATGACACCGGAGAACCCGGAAGGAAACCCATGCAGATACGGGGAGAACATGGCGACTCCACCAAGAAAGGCTCCCTGTCAGAATCAAGGCCGGGTACCTTCTGGCCGTGAGGCAGAGGCTCTAACCAGTGCCCGACCATGCCGCCCTGGGCGTGATGTGTTTTACCTAAACAGGTTGTTCTATATGTGTAATATGATCATGATAACCATGTATTTCCAAATGGCATGAGATGTGACAAAGCATCATGTCATGAGATGACAGATAATGAATAATATCTTCATGTTGGTGAATGACATTTAAAGCCCCATTACAGTTTCTTGTTTCAAGTCCGTATCTGCAGGTTGCAGTTAGGACTCCATGTAATTTGATGTGAAAATAAAATGATTGCAACAATCCTTACAATTGCTTGATCCTTGAAATATAATTCCGGGTGCAACACCTGTTCTACTAAAACCCAGGCAACAATTGCCTTGGTGGCTCCATTTTTTATGCTATACACAAGTGAGTCAACGTGTGGGGCGAAATGCAAATGTGCATAATCATTCCCGTGCACATGCACATTAATATATTGATCTTGGAATAAAATGCATGTTGATGAAGCCTTTACTTGAGACTCCAAATAGTGAATGAATTCACAAGAGCACATCCCCACACACAGACACAGCCCTACATTTCAGACTGGGTCACGGAAGTCCCGGATAAATGCAAGAATTGCTAATCAGGCCAACCCAAGTAGAGCTCATCATCTTTAGGTTGAAATGAGGTTAAAGCTGAGGTTATCTTTTGGCTGCCCACTGAGCAACTAAAGGGAAAAGAAAAATCCATTCACACTACAGAAAGACTGACGGTATCCATCCATGGTAAAGTACATGTGCTATGGAAAAGAAATTATATGATCTGTATCAAAAGGGAAATTATTGCTCAAACCCTCAGTTAAACCTTGAGAAATCTGAAAACTGAACCAATAGATCTTAACATTAACATCATACTTGATTTCGCAGCAGTGTTTATTTGTTTCCAGTGCTGTTGGCAACGTGTTCCTATAGAAAATAAGTGTTTTCCTCATAAAGTTCCTCCATCACATAAAAGATTGTAGAAGAGATAGATATATGCTGACATTCAATTATCTTTTTCAGAGTTTTCACTCTCCTCAGGTTCACACGGATTAAATTCTGGATCACAAGAGCGGAAAATGAATATATATTGACGTAGATAGATAGATAGATAGAAAGATAGGATAGATAGATAGATAGTAATATTAGAATGAAATATATATCTATGTATATTGATGTGGTTTTTATTATTTCAATATTATTGTCATTATTTTTATCGTTATTATTGTTATTAGTGCTCCAACTGTATGCGATAACAGCTGGTACGGAAAATCCTTTATCAAAACACTTTTGATACATCCTACTTCGATGAAATGTTGAGGATGGAAAAACTTGAATATGCTGGAATAAACCATTAAAGTTAAAACAGATTTAAACTGATGGCCCTATTGATTGGATATGTCTCCCAAGATCCGTCCAAATTAATAAAAACCCTGCTGTCTTACAGTGTAAATAGCTTTTTAAAAAAGGCATTTTTAGATTTCCTGGAACGAACAGTGCAAGTTCCCAAATAACTATATTCATATACGAGACCTATTTAACACACCTGGAGAAATCGAGTCTATTTTAATGCGGGCGAATCAGCCCTGACTCCGGCCCGTGGTTGCCTCTTCATTTCATCTTGTTTCAGAGAAGATTGGGTTGGTGTGATTTACACGAGGCCATACATCTTCTTTATGTGCTCTCTATAAGGAGAAATGTCTTGGAATGATATATGTAAATGAAGTATATGAAGTTGATGGTGAAGAATGTAAGAAGAGTGGGGATGGAACAAAAAAAGGGGGTGGGGATGGGGAGCACGGCGGATAAAGAAAAAGGGGATGAAGGAGATGCAGTTGATTTGGAGCTCTGGAGTGAGGAGCTCATGTGCAACCACCAACACTCAAAGCACCCCGAGGAGGGTCTTCGAAATCTCTCGTGTCAAATAACACGTGTTCAAATCTACGCGTCTCTGCTGCATTCGCACTCTCTCTGCCTTCCACTTCCCTTCCTTCTCTCTCTTAACCATTTTTTTCTTTTCTTTCCCCTCCCTTGACTGAACAGTGATTCATCCATTAAGAATATTGATCAAAACAATCAGAGAGCAACGGGGAGAACAAGGGAGGAAGCGCCGAAGCTTGCCTCCAAAGCCCACTAATCTCCCATGGAGATGCGCAGACAACTTCCTCCACTTAGTGCCTGTCAAGTTTGAACTGGTCTTGAACTTATGGGAAGATACTTTTCCTTACATCCCCTGTAATTCATCTGTCTAAAATAAATAAAAAATTCTTCATCATACTTTTTTTCTCCCCCCCCCCCGATAGTTTTGCCTACATCTTTTCTTCTGTTTTCTCATTCGGGACATTATTTCTGCAAGGAAACATAATGATTCCATTTGTCTTGTCAGATAATTGAATGCAATATCTTTGCTATCTTTGTTGAACCTTTGAACAAAATTAAACTTTTTTTTTTTTTTTTGTGGAGACTGAGTGAGTGAGTGAGTGGTGGGGAGCGGGAGAGAGTGCGTCAACTGCATAAAATGTACAGACAATATATATTCCAGTTTGACTGAGTGATAAACCTTTCAACAGGCTGCTCTGAATAATCCATTCCATTAATGTTCCCTCTGTGAGACGAAAAATGGGCTTTCTCAACTATGACCAATAGAGCTTCATTACTTCCCATTGTGAGTGAGAGCCAGGGTTGCTATAACATTACGGCGGAATGACCTTGACATCTTGTTAGAGCTAACGTTAAACTTTATGAGCGCCGCCTATGTTGTTTAACTATGTCTAAGATATATAGGGAGTCCGCACATATGGATATGGATGGGAAAAAAAGGGGTCGAAGGGGTTAAGGGGAAGTGATGAGATCACAGAGAGGCTATTTGGCCTCTGTTTATTTTGTCAAATGTGATTTAATCTATCTTATAAAGCCGAAGATTTGAATTAAATGTTGTCGGCTTGGCTGAGATGATTACTCTTATCCCCCCGCAGCTACAAACAGCTTTTAGCCACACACAGTTTACATAAGATCTTGTCTATTCGGAAGCACGCTCTCCGGAGAGAGAAAGAAGAACTACCAGTTGAACATATACAAATACACGGGATTTATGTCGGAAATTACTTTAAGATTGAACTCATTTGGATGATTGTGGTTAGCACTACAGAGCAACTGCACAGATGGTTGAAATATACATTCAAAATTCATGCCTGCGTAAACTGGAAGTTTCAGGTAAAAGCCTTTGCCGTATCGTCACACTTCAAGACGCAGCTATGATTTTCATCAGCGATGTGCGGTGAGGTTCACGGCTGGTGAGGCACTGACGCATCGCCATCAGAGTCAGTGGCTCTTAGCAGACGTTTTATGATCGCTCCGCACAAGAAAGTAGTTAAACACATACAGATGTTGACAGAAAATAATGCACATTGGAAATGTAGTTCATATAGCAAAAGTGTTGAAACATTTTAATAGCGTCATACAGAGAGACAGCAATATGGTTTTACTGCAGAGTATAGACTGTTGAGGCTCAACGGTCCGCGGCCTCTTCTCAGTATTCGAACAGTAAATGTGAAAATCCAAAATCTAAAACTGGTGAAGCTAAAATAAAAATGCATATCACTGATAAATATAACCATTCCTTTTTTTTTTTTTTTCATTTTACATTTTCTTTCTTTCCGAGTTTGGCAAGTGAGGCACAGCCTCTCCCGCCTCCCCTGACAGCACGTCACTGATTTTCACAATTATTGTTATCGTTCAATGCAGCTGTATTGTACAAAAAAAACAAAAACAAATTTTAAAAAACGTCAGGCTCATGTCACCTCACGTAGCATCCGATGATCCGAAGCCTTTATTGCGGTCTGTGCCTCTGCCCACTTGTTCATAACTGTTACAATGAAATGAGTGATTAGGGACTTGAGCCGGGCAAATTAAAAAGCCAGGACTGCAAAACCAATTAGGAGATCTTTGGTTTTGTTAAGACATCAGGCATTGCTTTATTACATTTCTATCACAAATGGCATGCGTTTATGAATATTAGATTTATGTACTCGCGGAGAGAGGGGAAACCTGATTGCACTTTTACAACTTCTATGGATTGCATTGGGAAAAAAAAACTACTACAGGAAATGAAAGAGGGTGGGGTTTTCAGTGGGGTGCACTTAAAGAGCGGCATCGGCTAAAATACACTCAGAGAACCAATACAGACTTTCATCAAGTCACAATCACAAAGGGAAGAAGGGTAAGGGAAACACAGTTTGAGAGGCAGTGCAGATCCAGATGTGCCCTCGGTGAATCGGCCTGTATTTCAGTGAATCCAAGGGCAAACCCAGCACAGCTTCATTGTGTTATAAATAAAAATAAGATCTAAGTCTCGGAGCTCTCATCGAGTCGGGCCGTGATCAAAGCGGCGCAGAGCCGCTGCTGACAGAGGACGGGAGCAAGTGTCAAGAAACGCAGCAGACTTCGCACACGTAGACCTCGGACATTTGGGTTTTCGGGGATATGCTGGGAATTATGAATATAAATTGAAAAAAGAAAATGTGCTCCTCTATACATTCTCTCTTATGAGGACGTTTCTGTCGTTAAAATTTACAGTCAAGATCATGTTTTTTCTCTTTTCTCTTCTGTTCGTGTGCCTTTCCCTCTCATCTTTTATCAAGTGTATCCTCATGGCTGAAACTGAGACCCTGAAGGACACAAAAAAAAACAAAAAAACGCATACATCGCAGTGCCTGGCAAAAAAAAAAGGAAAGAAAAAGATACAAGGCATTAGCATCACAAAAGGAGCAATGGTAACGTTGTGCTTAACGGAGAGAGCAAGTCAGAGACGAATGCATTTTGAGAGGCTGCGTGTCAGCGTGATGTGCGTGCAACGCGAACTCGAGTCCCTTTCAGCGTTGTCTTGTTCAAGACGTCTCCGTCCAAATGTGGGATCTTGTATTGCTGAACAGGCATGCCTGTCTCACAGCGACAGACAAACACACACACACACACACACACACACACACACACACACACACAGACGTCACACACCTGCATGCAGCCAGCCGTGCGTCTTACTTACTCTGAGGCGGATGCGTTTATTTTTTTAAATGCAGTTATATAAAAGTGTCCAAAAAGTTTGTTAATATTTGGATTACAGACGTGCGCACGAGGTAGTGAATGGTTGTAAGTCTCTATATGTGGCCTTGTGATTGGCCGGGGAAATTTGGACACCCGAAGGGCCTCGGAGTGCCGACAACAAGAGCTACCTTTAAAAGAAAATACCAAGAGTCCTACTTAAACGTCCGATTCACTCCTCGCCCCTCCGGCCAACCAGAAAGTTGCCGGGGATGAAATTGATCCGTTGCACTAAAAAGGCTGAGGACAATGAATGAATTAAACTTTATTATTCATTTTATTATTTGTTTATTTTTTTGTTTCATTTTTATAATTTGTTTCTTAAAATATTTTTAGAAAATAATAAAATAAATAATTGATTGATAATTGATCAAAAATAATTGATTGGTTATTTAATGAGCACAAATTTGGTGATTCTTTATCAATCGACTTTGGCCACTTATCACTTCACTATCGTACATTTAGAAAAGGCACCAATGTAAATTGAAGTAGATTTAATGAGGTGACTTGCAGTCTGGGCAGCAATGCAGCCTCGCAGCCGGTGTCTGAGAAGATCCCAAGCCCGAATAAATGCAGAGGGTTGCGCCAGGAAGGGCATCCGGCATGAAACTTGTGCCAAAAACCAAATATGCGTGTCGAACCTGCGACCGAAGAAATTGATTCGCTGTGGCGACCCCTAAAGGGAGCAGCGGAAAGGAGCACGCGCAGTTTCATAAACCTGCCCGGGTTCGAGCTTTCAGTTGCATGTGACAACAGCAAAGACCACCATAACTTACAGAGCTTTCTAAACATCTAAATTCTATTCTCTGATTGCTTTTGGGGGAAAAGTTAGTTCTTTTTTAAATTAATTTTTTCAATATATTTTGCCCCAGTAGAACTGCAGTATCCCCTTGGGCATCAGCGCTCTCTCTCTCTCTCTACATACCAATTATCTTGTTCTTAAAATACCCCGTTCACAGTATTTTGTTTTGCGTGGTTTTCTCCTGATCTCATTCATTTTGTTTGTTTTTCTTTTTTGCCCCCCCCCAACCCCTTTCATTTCACTTGGGGTTTGGGTTGTGCGCTTTCGGTAGATAGCTTCGTTGACTTGGCCTCAGTGAGTCCGAAACGGTAGAGATGCGTCACCCGGTAAAGATAAACCCTGCCGAGGTGCTTTGTCCAATGTGATTGTCAAGAAAGAACTGCTTCGTATTCCCTTTGAAAACGGTCTCACGATTTTAAATCCTTATTTCATTACACAGCGACTGTCAAACCAACAATATGTAGATTGTTCTGCAGATGTTGAAATTCTGGATATAATTACTATTGAAACATGAATGTCGCTCAGCCCACAGGCTACCATCCCAAAAAAAAAAAAAAAAAAAGCCGTCCCTTTTCTGGTTACACGATGGGGATCAATTCAAAAGAGGTGAAATTGCCAAAAGTCGCTGTGGCCGACGCTCTAAAGAGGGGAGCTTAAACACCTGCTCCACAAAATGGTTATCTAATCACACCACCGAGGTTTACTCAGACAAAAAAAAAGACATCCAAATTCTGATATTATACACCTGTCCTGTAATGATATACAACAAACTTGTCTTTTAAATTACTCCAGTCTCTCAGCAAATTACTATTTTGATTCACTCGAGGAATAAGCAAAGGGAAATCTAGTTTTCTAGTCTTAGAAATCTTCCCATTTTAAGAAAACTGTTTTCATTTTCAAACTGACTCACTCTTACTTTGCAGAACTGCTTCCTGACTTGGGCAAACGTCATGATCACACAAGGCACGGGCATTGGCTTGGTGCTTTGTTTACGGCTCAGTCCGCGTTACCGGAGAGAGTCGGAGATGTGTGAATTGGCATTTTCTGAAAATACAAGGGTGCGAAGGCACGTGCTTGCGATCACTGCATATTCACTCTACTTTGTTACCTTGTTCACATCGTCCCTCCGTCTCTGAAGCACAAAGCATAGACAATGCACACACATGAAACATGCAATGTTCTGCAGCAAAGTAATTGTTCCCTCCGCTCAGCGCTTAGGATGCCTTAAGTATGTGCATGCCTGCATATACGGTCCTTTGAGGAAATACGAAGGACAGGCTGATCGTCTTGCTGTTATTCTGCAAGCCACTAGTCACGGAAAGGATTTTCCCCCGCAGTCCATCTCCCCTCGGGTTAGAAGTTTGGAGTGAGCTTGTTGCTGGACAGCAACCCTCAGTTTTCCCTCAATGGGTACATGTGATTGCGCTGCCACTGTTGATGCTGCAATAACTCTCCTGGCAACACTGGGCAGAGGGATTGCCATTTAACTATACAGAAGATCAGTAAACGTCTGTGACTAAGCTGAAGTCTTACCCACTGAAGCTGCCGCTAATGCAATCTCTGCAGTGTCAGCTAACACACATTCTATATTTTCCCTTAAGCCGGTGTGCAGAGCATTATTTGAGCTATTTGCCTCTCGCAAATCGGAGAAAATCTTGGCAGGGTGCTGATTGAAAACCTTTGATTTCATCGAAGAATTCCATTTCATGATTTATGACGCCCTCTTCTGAAACAATATCCAACGTATATATTAACATAGAATAGTACTGCTTATTTCATTTAGTTTTGTGGCATTTTATGAGTACATCGTATTGTCATAATTGACGTACTTCCATCTTTACATTATCTAGACGCCTATGCTTTAAAAAAGTTAACCTTTAAGTCGGTGTATTTGGGTTGCCTCCCAGCAAGAAGGTTGGCACTTTGATTCCGGGCTCATCGTGTCTGCGTGCCGAAGTGTCAAGACACTGAGCCCTAAGTTTGTCCAAATGGTTGGTGCCTTGCTTTGCAGCTCTGTCACCATCTGTGTGCGAGCGTGCGTGCGCGTGTGTGTGTGTGTGTGTGTGTGCATGAATGCTATCTAATGTAAAGCGCTTTGAAATCGCAAGGTGATAAAGCGCTTTACAAGTTGAGACCATTAATGTAGTTTTTAACTCTAGTCCATTTCATATGGTTGAGTCCCGGAGGGGGTCCTCCGGGATGTGATTGGAGGAACCGGAATGAAAGCCGCGGGTGAAGTTGACAGCTCGATGAATTGGCTCGGACCATTATCCTCTGTCCAAGTCTGCCTTGTCATTTCTAAAGAGCAAAGCCCAGAGCTCGGCGTAGCATTTTAAAAGATGTCATAACGATATCCTCGGAGTCTAAATGCACTCTGTTTCTAAGAAAGATATCAAAAGAACACGAAATTAGCCCGCTTTCTTAAAATAATCCTCGCAGGAGCAAGCTGCTCCGTTGAAACCATTGCTTATGCATCACGCATTGCGGTGGGACCACGTCAATCATCGGTGAAATGTTTCCCATTTTAATTTCACTCCACTACTTGCTCTCCCTGTCACATCGTCTTCTCTCATCCTAAAACCATCGAATGTCATCACCTGTTCCGCTGGTGGGATGCGGAAAGTGACGGTTAGTTTGTGGGTTCTTATTTGTTGTGTTTTAGAGAACTGGCAGTGAAGCACAGGGGGTGTCACATACAAACATGACGTTTCTGTTTGGATTGGTTGCCGCCCTGGCATATGGCAACCGCTCGCACATTGCTATGACATGTGCTAAAAAAAATACATTACCAATTTCCTCATTCAACCAATCCGGACAAGCACTATATTAAACATCAACTGCATTAATAAACCGTATAAATTACGTACGCTTAATTTATAAAAGTATTTATTCTTCTGCCAGTATTATTTCAAGCTGCAAAATGTTCATATCTACCATCTATCCTTCAAGATGAAATTTAAAAAAAGTACCCTGTGTGATTTTAACAATTTAAGATACATCATGGATAACTGCATTACATAATTTCATGCAGTATGATCATTTATGTTGTTTTTTGTATTTTTTTTAGCTTATTACCACAAATGATGATATGTATGTGGATAAATATTTTTACACATTTTCTGCCTTCTTACTCGTTACAGTAGAAGAAGTCTTAAAATGGCTCCCAGGACACATCTGTGCTCTACTTCAACATCCATATCTCCTTAAGGCTTGTAAAATTCCAAACAGCAGAACATATTCCAAGCACTTGTCATAATATTAAATGTGATTTAATCATAGCTTTCATTCTACATCTGCCTCTCAGTGACACTCCGTCTCTGAAATGGTTCATGAAACTGTCACATGACAACCATTACTTAACCAACAGTCACATTACATGCACTCTCTCTTTCATCGCCTTGCACGTTTTTCTTGCATCTCCAGTCCCATTTGGCTTCTGTAGTGAAATCAAAAACCCTGTAATAAGATGGAGATGCTGCCAACTCCACTCATCCCTCTGGCTCCAAAAAAGCAGAGACAGAACGGCACGCATCCAGCAAGTCATGTTAACATGCATGCATTCACAAATAGAGAATATTTCACCTTTACAACATTCATAGTTTAGAGATTGCAGTGTTGTTGCAAGATGCCACAAGGCTTTGTGATTAGCCAACATGAGCATGATTGGAGGGTTCCTCCACTCCACGATGGGCTGATGGCAGTTTTACAAAAAGTTTAAAAAAGCAAAACATACACTCCAAACTGGATTTAATTATCACTGGTATTGTATTTGAAATGATTCTGATTTAGTATTTGAAACGTTGTCTCTTTAGAAATGAGTTCAGACATGACAATATGTCCAATGACCACTCATTCTCTATTCTGCTTATCCTGCACACATTCTTGCAGGGCAGCCAACCCGAGCTGACGCTGGGAAGGAGGATGCCTCCCTTTGTCAAGTTGCAAGTCGGAGGGCCACACGGAGCCATACGACCTTTCATTTGTCTTATTTGTCTTTCATTTTTCTTATTATCATTAGCCGTAACACTTATAACACTTAGAACTTATCCACTACCTTGACTACAGTCAGAGCGGGGGAGGGCTGGAGGCTGTCCGAGCTGTCATTGGACAAGAGATGGGGTTTACGCTGGCCCAGTAACCAGTCCAATACAGGGTCGCAAAAATGAAGATATAAAATCATTCCCTTCTAATTCAAATGGCTGTTAGAGATATACAGCCATTCACTTCCTCATTCACTCATTTAGAGCTATAAAAACAATTAACTCTCATTCGCATGTCTGGGCAATTTAGTGCCTCCAACTGAGCTTTTGGACCGTGGGAGACAACTGGAGAACCTGGAGGAAACCCGCACTGACACAGGGAGAACATTGAGACCCCACACAGAACGGCCCCCTGTTGGAATTGCACCAGGAATTTTCTCGCTGTGAGGCTGAAACACTGACCACCTCGCCACGTGCCGTCCCATGCATTTTTAATGTGAAAGCTTTTTTAAAGCCCTGTATTTCTTGGACAAGTATTTGCATTTTTAAAATGCAAAACAAAATATATATTGATGCCAGTGAACAAATGGTCCAACAAAACAAGATGCTCAGATCTGCGTACACATCTTCAAAGAGAAATACAAACGCGCAACAGTTCAGTAGCCCAACTTTGGAGCGGGGATCCTCTTAAGATCTCATGACGGAGCTCTCTTAATGTGACAGTTTCAGTAAACAGTTGTTCCGCTGGGGATATGTGGGGCTGCACAAAGCAAAGCCTGATAGGTTTGATTTATCAGCTGGGAGATGTTAGATAACCTCGGATAAAATAAATACTTTAAACATTCAGACATCAAAAGAAACGCCCCCCCCCCCAAAAAAAAAATCATGTGTATTACATGTTATTCAGTCCATCCATAAATTGTGTCAGTGTTGTAACAGTAGCCCGAAAGACTGATAACGTCTGTGAAACAAGAATGAAGCAGACAGTGGTGTTCTAACATTTTTGACTTCCTGTCTTGTTGAGGAGTGTGCTTGTATGTGTTCCTGTCATACATACAGTACAAGCTGTGTTGTGCTGTCTTTGCTTGCTTTGTAAAAACTCAAACACGCCTGTGTTGATATAGTGGTGGTATTTTGCAGTTTCTTGCAAACCGTCACTGGAAACAAACAAAATCGATTCAATGAAGCCATCCGGCGCCTTTAAAATCTCGAGTCACATTCAAGCACAAGCAGCTAAAAGCTGAGCCCAAATGACCGATAATGTCTTTTCATTTCTCCAGTATGCCAGGGGAAAAAGGGGTATTTTCTTCTAATCAATCAATCCATTTAAATCCACTTATTTGGGTCCGGGCTGTAGTTGCAGCAAAACAGATAATCCGATAATCAGTACCAGAAAGCATTGCGCATCAGATGCCCCGACTACAAGGACAGGAATAATGGCCCTATTCACAGCTCCTCAAGGGGGTCTGAGACCTTTATCCTAAATCGAAGGCGAGGCACTGCCTCCCATTGGCTGAATCTTTGTGTAAGTCATGGAACTTGAAACAAAAGATGAGGATGGAACCTTAAATAGACTGCACAAAAGCGAGGTCATGCCTGAATCAGGATCCACATCTTCCTCAACCGCCTAACTCAACTGCCTCAGTCCATCTTGCCCTCAGTTGTGAATACATTTTCTCAGGGCAGAAACTGCTTAGAATCCCAGTGCCCGTGAAGTGCAGACTCTTGTTCCAACTACTTCATTCGATGCAAACTGCCTGTGGGATGTTGTGGTGTGAGAAGGCCAAAAGCAAGCCAACTTAAAGTCCTCACGAAGAGCAGTCTGAACAGCTCCTAGCAGCAGGGGGTGAATGTAGGTATATTTCAACAGCAATATCATTGATTTTACAAAACAGTTTTTAAGTTAATCAAAGTTGACTATGTTGTGTTTCAGCTTGCTTGAAATCCAAGATTTCCCATCCCCTTTTGAATGGTCCATCAAAAATATTCCCCATTTTCTTTTTAATTATTCCCGAATTGACCATCTATGGGTCATTCTTAGACGTTCTCAGACATCATGGTGGTGCAATGTCTATTTAGCAACTGGTGTTCGAATACAGGGAAGAACTTGCTGCTTTAACGGGTCTGGGTTTACACAGTACTTCTACAATGTCTTTTTTTGAGAGGGTACAAGCCGAAGGGAATGAGCAAAAAGCCCAGGGACTGCGCAAGGAGTTCGTTACTAGGCGAGCAGATAGTCCAAAACATCACGCTGACAGGGGAAGCAGACAAAGCAGGTTGTGTCGGAGATGGGAAACAGGAGCTGAACACCACGTCTATGCACGACCATTGTGTAGCCATTGCTCCGCTGCATTTCCAGAACAGTATATGGCCTCCGTTAGTGAGCATAGCATCAGGAATGTCGCTAGCTTCTAATTTGCAAACATTCTAAAGCAAAACATACTGAAAGAGCTGTCACTCAATCCACATCAACTTACTGGTGCGTTAGTGTTTAGAGATCATACTTTCTATATATTTCTATAGACTTTTTGTTCATTGTGTTTCACACTGTTTCCTACTTTCATTGACCACAATTACAGTTCCAACAATGGTGTAAATGACAAGCACTTTCTCAAATATACATTATTTGCTTACATAATCGCATAGTTTTGAAGGTAGCTTTGAAGGCTGTGTGGTTCTTGCCACATATTTTCTAACGCAGGTTTCCATGTTGTTTACAGTTGTGTGGACTTAATGGGGCCAGGACCGCGAAACTGTTAGAGTGATCAACCCATCCTCACCATGCTTCATTATGCTTCTTATACAACAGGTTGATAATAAGTGGCGCTTCACGGCCTTGACTTTCAAATTGCTAGTCCCAACAATAACCAAGATCCCCATTGCTGTACATCACGCAACGCTTTGTCTCCAATTTGAATGCCAGTCGTTCTGCTCCTCTCCTCCCATTTTCATGACACAGGCAATCCACGACTTTTTGTCGTTTTCCTATCTTCTCTTCCTCATCATCTCTGCCTTTAGGTTTACGGATTCTTTCAAAATGCGACCTAATCTCTAGATCTCCATGAATGTTATATCTGGCTGACTGCTCATGAAACTTCAGCTCGAGTAAACCAACTGTGCGTGTTTCAAATTTGCACCAACGAACAGATGAGTGATCATCGTGTCCAGATAGGGCTCATGGAAGATGTATGGTCATATTTATGATGACTTTTGAAGCTTTGGGTTAGAATAAATATAGAGGGATATTCACTGCCAAAGTGGCTGATGACATTGGCTGGCTTGTCTGCCAAGTTGTGATTTCTGCCTGCATGTTGTGGGTAGGAGGATGTTTGCACAGTCCTGCTGAGCCTTTCTTAAGGTTTTCGCTTCTGTATGAACTGCATTGTTCATCCTACATAAGAAGCCGTGCTCCTTATTTGGCGCTTTCACATAGTCATGTGTACGGTGACATGTGTGGTCACTGGAAGAACAGCCAATGTGAATGATGGGGCGAATGGGGATCCAAAATCGGCGAAGTAAACAGTGACAGTTTAGTCCGACTCGCTCATATCGATAGGAAAAACATGAAAGATAAGTTATAAATAAGGATTAACAGTTTTAATCATTTTCTCAAGCATTTAAAAGCATCAAAGCCCATCAAAGTCCACCCAATGTTCAACGTCAAAAGTGATAGATTGGGCAATGGAGTGAAATGACAGTCTGTGAATATTGATAGGCTATGATACAGGCTTAACCCAGAGTAGCTGATGTGTTTTGAGTCCTCAAATGTGACGGGGTGTCTATTGGATGACTATATTTAGTCACCCCTCGAGCTGTGACGAGGTCTGATTCCCTTGTGCTTCTTTTTAAATTGGCTCTTCTAAAAGAATTATCTGCTGTCACTACAATTCTCAATGGACACTGAAAGCCATATAAATCCTTCACCCATACAGGGATATACACACAAAAACAGGCGCAGAGAGTTGAGATGGTCACACACACAGTTTCAATCCCACACCAACGAGAGGTACAATTGTGCGCGTCAGCCTTAATGTCAGTAACCTCATCTGCTCTCACTATTTCTTACCCTGTAATGGTATGGCAGCTAAATCCTTGGCCAAAGCGGGATCCATTTTTAACCTGGGTTTCTTGTCTCAAATGAGCTTCATCTTTCAGAGCACCTGAAAATAAACACTCACATACAATCACTACATGTCGCTTGTACGCCAACATCACAATATGGACAGAGGGAAGATACAATTTTACGTTTTTTTGTCAAGTGATGAAACACGGCATAACTCTTTTCCCTGCATTTGTTTTGCTTTATGGGAACATGACTAAGCATAATTGTATATTGATCCCTGCAACTGTGCAGGGATTAAGTCACAGCCCTACTGTCCAGAGGCATGGGGATTTTGTCCTTTTGCACATGTACGTGAACACCGAGAATCCTTTAATCATTTAGTTTTTCAATGCTCTAAAGCACAATAGACAACCAGTAATATGCGGGTATTATCATGTCAAATACTAGTCAGCTTAGAGGTTTCAGTCCGACCACATGTCTCGATCCTTCGACAGACATGTTGACGTGATTTCTAAATGTTGTGATCATTATGATACACAGCACATTGCTTAATGCGGGCAGGGTACTTCCGCCACCCTGCAAGAAGGTCCCTGGTCTCCTCGTTCCTGCCGTGTCTGCATGGGTTTCCTCCCTGCAGCTAAAAAGCATTGGTGACCCTTTATTGTCCAGACTGGCAACGGGTCAAGGGTGAACCCAGCCTCATCCAATGAAAGCTGGGCTCCAGCTCTGGCACTGCAGACCATCCGGAGGGTTGCTCTCAACTCACGCTGTAGTACTTCTGTCCAAGCTCACCATGTCAAACTGGGAAGTACTACAGCAGCGTAGAAAGGCCCTCAAAATGCTGGATTATATGAAAGTATTCAGTTCAAGACAAATCAGGCCAAGCCCCCACCCTGCTCCGACAATCACCAGCATACAAATTGACTGACGTACCGTGTACCTCCATCGTAAACGGTACGTCAGTCAATTTGTATGCTGGTGATTGTCGGAGCAGG
>CAAKHD010036534.1:7421-25302 GCA_901007705.1 Fistularia tabacaria | reverse complement strand
CAGCGTAGAAAGGCCCTCAAAATGCTGGATTATATGAAAGTATTCAGTTCAAGACAAATCAGGCCAAGCCCCCACCCTGCTCCGACAATCACCAGCATACAAATTGACTGACGTACCGTGTACCTCCATCGTAAACAGACAGACAAGCCACAGGAGGAGGTCGCCACTCACCATGACCTTAAAATGACAGTACTGTTTTTACTGACTGCTGTTGATCCGAATTTAGAGAGAACTGCAGAATTCACCCCATCCATACCAACCAGTGAGCCACTTCAAGCTGCTCCTCATCAAAATACAACCTCAACTTTGAAAGTAAGACAGATGGTGGGGTTCCCAAAAATTTAGAATTAGTTATTTAGAAGAACTGTTTCATCGTGCTGTTTTGTGTTGTTTTTGAAATGACACTTTATCAGCTGTTGCAGAGCCGCTCTGGACCTCTGACATTTCATAAAATGGAATTCCACTGAGCAAGCTGAGCAGGTAAGACAGTAAGAGATGCCAGTAGATAAAAAAAAGGAACCCGTGTGGAGAGATTGAGGAATGACAAGCCTCAAAAAACAGACAAAATACCCTTAAAAAAACAAAAACAAACAAGGGCAATATGTGCAATGTGATCTCTAAGCCTTGGCATTATCTCACAGCCATAAACTGTTCTCTAATACTTTGTATTTTTATTGCCGACGCATTTAAAGGATAGAAAAGTAAGAAAACAAAAGGTGATTCTGACATTTCCTTCCATTACAATTTACCCCAAGCCGGCGACCTTGGCTTTGAAAACCGTGCAGTGGGGAATCCTTGGAAAGTAAATAGGAGAGACCGGCTGAGAAGGCAGGGGAATAGGGAGCAGATGCCGGGACTTGACAGAGTTGCTGAATTTGGCTCTGGGAAACAAACAAAAGAAATAAATGTTGAAACTGCAACAAAAGGCGAATATGGCGGAGAAGCCCTTCCCCACCAAACAGGTGAAGACTTAGACTCAGAAATGTCTCGTTACTCACTTTGCTCAATAGGAAGACACATATCTGCATTCATTAACAGCTAAGATACCTTTCAATATGGAACAGAGTGCAATGATGAGACTGAGCTGGGAGATATGAGCGTACGTGGGGACTGCAAGCAAGATGGAGAACAGTGAACTTAGAATGGGATGAGATCAGCACTGTATTTAAAGATGTATTCCTTGGTAAATATATATATATATATATATATATATATATATATATATACATATAATCATGAACAAAAAGAAATAACAACTTTTCTGCCATGGATTGAAAAAAAGAAAATACTATCACAAACCTATGTGACTGAAAAAGCCACATTTACATGCAAGCAGTCAGAAATCAGCCATGTCTTCCCAATCACTGCATGAACACCATTGTAATATTCTATCATTCAACCAAAAGAATAGAAGAGATTTGTCATTTGAAAAGACTTTGCGAAAAACATATCCCCAGAAACCGCAGGACAGAAAACAAAAACACAGTTAAACACCAGTCGCCAGCTGTTTTTCAATCACTTCCACTGTTATTATTCTTTTAACAGCAGTGAACTGGCGTGTTAAGTCAGACTAAAAGCAATCAGCTTTTCATTGATCTTAAAAGGTAATTGTTTCACCGTTCATAGTGAAAGATCACAAAATGGCCATAGATTGAAAACTCTCTCTCCACCGAACACCCACATGTGAGCAACAACCGGAGAACACCCACCCACATGGAGTAAAGCGCATAGGTACTGGGTGCAGAATGTACGGAGCCCTTACTTTTTTTAGACTGGTCTTTTTGAGCAGGAGATCTTCTGCACCTGCTCACTTCAGAGTATGACCCAAGGGGTTCAGGAATGGAAATTATTGAATAATTCTGATAAAAAAATCAGAAAGGTAGGATAAGAAGCCCGACATGTAAGCAAATGATAAACTTGCTTTGTAACTACTTGACATGCGAATAAGCAAATTTCACAAAAAATGCATTTGTCCATATCTTTTCATGTTTCTTTGTTGAGCGGAAGCCATCATTTAAAAGCAATTACGCAAGCGCTCGGTCTTAATCAGGTTATTTTGTTTGTTTTTTAAATCAACTTCTTTCGACTGCCCTTGGGAGGCCAGAAAAATCAGCCCATGCAGATTCGGGATTGGTATTATTGTTGTCGCTGTCACGAGCAAGCAATGTTTCCACGCAGATATCGGCTGATGGAGGAATTCAATTGGATGATGCTTTTGTTTGGTACGATTTTGGAGGACTTCCGTGATATCATCATCATCATCGTCGTCGTCATATGGTGAATCTGCAAGGATCGAGAAGGACCCATTGTACAAATAATTGTTCTATTCAATAAACCCATAGGATCGCTTCATACATCGACCAGCAGTCAACGCAGGACCATTCGATCTTCAAAAAAGATGAGGACGGTTATTCTTGTGACTGCGTCAGAGTCCTCTGCGCCCAGGACACGTTCAGATTTTGAAGAAACTCACTGTCTTGGACAGCTGACATTAAAAACTGTTATGTTATCAAATAACATTGGATACAATTGAGCAAAAATAAGACTTTTTGGTGTGTTATCATGCAAATAGTTGTTATCATGCTTGTTTTTCCAAATCGAATTTTGGCTCAAAAAATGGGAATATAGCTTACATCCTGTTTTTTCCTCAATGAGCCTTTGCAGAAGTGATCTAGCTCTCCTCGCTCTATTGCTCTGTTTCTCATCTGCATTTTATGTGGGTCTTCATAAATTCTGTAGGGACGGTTGTGGCTGCGCTCACAATTACTGGTTGCTGGCCAGCTTCTGCTATCCATGGTGTCAACAAGGAAAACTGTGAAGCTGAAAACCAGGCCCAAAACAAAATACAAACGAATACTCACATCTTGTTTGGAGAGGGTGCATCTTAAATAGGTCAGCACTAGTAAAAAATCTGTATGTCAAAGGAAATAGCGGAATCACCCGCATCTTAGGTTGTTACAGATGAGTCACACCAAGCCAGTAAAATAATGGCAACAATTTAGCTTCACAATCACAATAATTAAAAATATTCCATTTAATCTCTGAAGAAAGTCTTTTGTCATGCATTCAAACTAATTTTGTTGTTATTCCTGATGCTGCTCAGAACCGTAATCCCCCGACAAAATCTCAGGTGTGTTACATTGCTTTCAGATCCAATTTTTGGAAATCAATCGCTGCAAGAAAGATTGATTACAGTCATTATCAAATTAGCGTACTGGCACAGTATGAGCCTCCGATATAAGAGACAATCCTAAAGCACTATATTAGAAAAAAAAAAAGTCATGCAATCAAGTAGTAATTAACAAAAATGTCTTTATAATGTGGATCTAAATTGATGGTTTCAGCGAGATTTCCGTCCATCGCGGATGACAGAATGAGAAAGAATTAGGAGCTTTGCTAAATAAAGAGAGGCCAGAAGCTGGACACCTTAGTGACTGACAACAAAGCTGAGAGACAGCCAAGGTCTGGGTCAGGATAGCTGGCTGGCAATGTTTTCAGTCTTGTCTCTGCAACCCTTCCACGAGCAAAGTAAATCTGCACCGGGGTAGGGCCGGGTTTGCACTCGGACAGTCCTTGAGTGCCACACTGAGGGAAAAAATTTACAACATCTAAATAAATACCTGCAGAGAAACCTGTATAAATCCTGCCTTTTCTTTCCAAGTTTCAAGGCAGTTTGTCATCGGGCTAAACTCAGCCCTGATGAAATGAAAGGGAAGTTATTGATAATGAGTGATTCGTGAAAATCCAATCCAATACGAAGGCAGCTCCTCCATGTCTCAAATAGAACATGAGCAACGATAGCGAATTAAATAAGGTAACATAAACAAATAACTAAAATCAATGCGGGGCGTAAATAAGGTAGTAAGACACGATCGTCGTTAATTTAGTGAGGAGAAAGAAATGCTTCGGCAAAACTGAGCTCTGTGATGGCTTTCGAAGACCGAGCGGTTTCCTGCGGATGGTTTCAAGGCCAAAAACGTCCATGACATTGGCTACATCGATCGTGTGCAAATAATCATTACGATTTATTTCCTCGTTGATTCCTATTGTTCCCGTATCATTTGCATCCAAAAGTATTGAAGGGCATTGTTTTTATTTGAAAATGTGGGGCAGCGTAATCGGGGAATACTCGCGGAGAACTTAAAAAAAAAATCAAACATTCAATTTCCGTGCATTTTGGTGAACTCTTGGGCCGTCAAAGTATAAGGGTATTTCTTGTTTGTTCAAGTCCGATGGGTAAGTCTATGGGCGCCATGGATATGAAAAAGACTGCAATGTGTCAATGACTTCCCTAACTCTCGGCCACTCTCTCTCTCTAGGCCTGAGTCACCGTTGCATCGTGCCTGACGTTCACATTTTTTACCAAGATTTAAACCGCAATTAATCACGTGGCCGTTTCAATTTGCATACTGTAATGTAACACATGCACAAATCAGATGAGACAGATGAGATCACTGTTAATTTCATCAGTCACTTCAGCTGCACCCTGCTGGCACCCTGTGTCACTCTGAAGGAAGGGATTAGGAGTTGCCAACCTCACAAATGGAAATTCACCGTTATTCGTATGTCTGGGGAAACATAGGGTCTCCAGACTGCATTTCTTGAACTGTGGAATGAAACTGAAGAACCTGGAGGAAACTCATTTAGACACGGAGAAAACATGGAGACTCCGCGAAAAAAAGCCCCCCCACCTCGTCAGAATGAAACCGGGAACCTTCTCCCTGTGAGGCGAGTAGGTTTTTATTTTTTTTTAATTTAACCTCCATCCCTTTTGTCACGGTTGATTCGGACAAGGTACGGGTTGTGTCCTTTTTCTGCTGTGATGAGCTTGAAGGGCTAACCTTCATCCAATTACAGTGGACGACGCAAGCGAGCACAATAGAGAGGAGGCTCTCTTTGACAACAGACGAAAGACTCAATATTTCACTCCCTATTTTGATCGAATAAACCCTAATGCTATGCTAGTATAAATAGTATTTTCAGTACAATACAGTATTATGTGCTACCCGGCCGTCCTGCATCTATGATTCTTCAGCTTATCGGAGCAGTGATTTCTCATAGATGTTTTTGGAGTTGAATACTTTTTTTTTTTTTTCTTCTGTGGTTCCAAAGAATACAGAAGGATGTCTGGCTGAAAAGGAGAATCTTGACAAGGGACGCGGTGATGTAGCAGTTTTCGCTTCATACATTGATGACTCGAACTTGTTGATAAATTCATTAATTACCCTGAAAATACGACATGTGTCATTACAGGGAGATCAGTGAAGTGGGTTTGCACCGGATGCCGGATTTGGGCTGAAAGTCCGCAATCTCCGTTTTCAATATCAATTCATGCTTTTTAATATTAATCTTTTAATGACTTATTCATAATGATTTTTTCCTCTGTTCTCCTTAGATCCCTTCCCAACCCTTGAGATTTTCTCAAGTCTTTCTCCAAAAGTTCTCCCTTTCTTATATAATCCTTCAATCTCTTCACAGCCCAACTTTGTGTAAAAGAACCCGAGATTTGACTTGGCCAAGGTTGTGACAACATTTCTGTTTCACTTTTAAAACGCGCTATCTGTAATCATTTTTAAAGCTTTGGCAATTTTCAGGTTCCAGAAATGCAGGGGTTTACCTAATTTTGCAGTTCATCACTTCACTGCTCTCAGGGTCGCAGAGGTGCTGAAGACTAGCCCGACTGTCATTGGGCGAGAGGCCGGTGTCATTCTGAACCGATGGCTGGTCGATCACAGGGCCACATCGGGAGACATACAACCATTCATTCTTTCATCGACACATCTGGACATTTAGGGTCTCCAATGAATCTCCACAAGTATTTGGATCGTGGGAGGAGAGTGGACGACCAGGAGGAAATCCAAGCAGAGAACATGCAAACTCAACACGGTTGGTATCCAACCAGGGACAGAAGAGGAGGAAAGAAACAACCACTGCCCAACACGCTAGAAATCCCTTATTTATTTACTATTGGCATTTCTTTTTGCTTTCCGCTGTTCTGGCATCGTTTTATTTTGAAAAATGTTCAAACACATTAGGGGCTCCTGACAGATTAAGTGACTGCGAATAACCAAGTGTTGAAATTCTCCCTTCACCGCCGCCTCAATGCTATCAGTTCTGACTATTGCTCAAGTACTAAAAAAAAAATATTTTGAATATAAAAAAATAAACTGGTAAAAAAAAAAAAAAACAACCTTGAAACGTTGACAGAAAAACTCTCCCATGTGCTCATCACAGATTGCATTGTGATTTCCCCATTTTGACTTAAAGCTCCAAACCCCTCTTATCCACCAGTCAATAAACAAAAGGAGAAAGCGTCCAGGCGCTGATACGCCAGAGGAAATTAGAATTCATTCCAAGCAGACTTGGAAAATGATCATTTATCAGTAAACCATGTAATGATAAACAAACTAAATAGTTTTTGAGAGTTCTATCAATGCTGGTAATTTGTCTCGTGGCGCTGTGTCAGAAACATCTAAAGCCAGAGCTGCTGAGGGGGGAGCAGTGGTGTTGCTCAGGACACATTTGAAAATGAGATATTTATCCGCGAGATCCTAAAGGACAGTTAAGTTCGAAGGGCTCCGGTTCAAAGAAAGGCTCATTACCCATCAGACGGTGTTAATAACGAAAACCGTGAGTTAAACACAGCCAACAGCATTTTAGCAATCGGTATTGATCAGAAACTCCTTCACCAAATTTTCGCAAAATGGAAAAGGATCTCTTGCCTTCAAGGCTCTGTTGAGATCTCCGGCCCCCACTCGGACCTACTGTGTTAAATATTTCAGATCTCCCTCTTGTGACTGGCATGTTCATGTTCCCTTCACCGTCAAGGCTCCTGTTCTTTCAAAGAAACCACAGCGAGATCTGGAGTCAGTCGGTGACAAGAGGCCAGTCTCCAGTCTTCTGAAGAATATTAGAAGGCATTTCAACAATCCTCTGTGCACTTGATGAATAAAGTCTTGAAATTTCCAGAAGCTTTCATGGTCCCCGACTATCAGTGGAACTGTGTTCACAAAAGTCATTAATTCAGCATCTACACCGCTTCTGTTGCAACCGGCTGCGGCCGGGAGGCGGGGATCGCCCTGGTCCGGTCGCCAGTCAATCACGGGGCCGCTTATGGAGACAGACAACCGTTCGCTCTCTCATTCTCACGTCTGGACAATTTAGAGACTCCGGGTAACTTGGTGCGTGGTTTGGGATTGTGGGAGGAAACCCACGCGGAGACCGGAACAACAAACCCCAGAAACAAACGCCCAGAAATGTCAGACTCGAACCAGTGACCTTCCTCCTGTCAGGTGGAAGCGCTACCCACTGTGCCCCCGTGTGGCCTTGTTCAAAAGCGATGTGACATTTTGTTGAATACAGACTAGTTCTAAACATTTTTCTTCTGTTACTGCATCTCAGTGGAGCTTTAAACACAATTGATCAAAGAATACTTGTTACGCATCCTGACAGCGTATTTTGTACGTCTGGCGTCGCCCTTGAATAGTTGCAATCTTGTTTTTTTCTGATTTACAGTGCACCTCGGGGGGAGGTTTTGGACTCTGCAGTTTTCCCTTTGTGTGTGATGACATGGCACCGCCACCCATTGTTCTACTAATGATACTTCGCTTTAAAACACTGAGATGTTGGTTGTCAGCCCAGATCGACAGCGGCCCAGTTCAACGACGCAACGGTCACTTTGGATAACTGCATCATTTCTCAGAGTCCTTTAGCCAACAATGTGGGTCTCACATTTGATTTCAACCTGTCAGGGTTGGGCTCCGTGGATTGCTATGCGATAGGAGCGCGCGGCTGGTCCTGTTTCCCGGCTATCAGTGAGAGCTTAAAAGCCAGACCTTTGAGCCTCACTGGTTGCTGGGTCATTCGCAAATGTCCTCGGTCTTCCCCATTCACTCCTTCCTCCTGGCGGCGCAAACCCGGCCATCCTGCCGTGCCGCCACATCCCTCGTTGGGGTATGCTATCGCCGTGCGCCTAGCCGCCCGCCCCTAACCGGGATTCTTGTTCCTTCCCAGTGTTCCTCCGCCTGTTCCTGGTCAGCATCCCTCCGCCTGATCCTCCCCAGGTTTCCTCGTCGGTGTAGGATAGCGTCATCCGCCTAACTGCCCGTCCCCGGCCGGCCTCTCCCTCATTGGTATACGCTAGCGCCTGTTCCTGTACTGCGTGCCCCCTACCTGGTCTGCCTGCTCCTTCCCTGCATCCCCCCCACATGGACTACCTACCCCTGCCTTTCGTCCCCCGCCTGTTTATTGGTCTAAGTAAACTTGCTGTTTAAAAACCCAGTCTGTCTTGGTGCGCATGGGTCCTACTTCCAAAATCCATAACACTTACCTGTCCTTTGATTATAAAAAAGAATAGTCGGCAAGATGACATTGTTCCACCAGCAGCTCCACCAGCTAAATTTCAATCGTCAAGTGATAGAGATTTTAATTTATGCATCTGTGTCATTTTCTCAACTACCTCTTTTCTCCAGTTTGCAGGGCTGAAATCGTTTGATCTGGGCTCCCCAAGGTCTCCCAGGCTGACTGATACATCACGTTGTTTTGATGACATTCAAAGTTGCTTCCATCGATCCAGATTCACATCATTTCACCGTGATCGGCTTCAGTAAATCACAAACAAGCTCATTTCTATCTTCCTCTCCTCCTTTTCCTCCTATTAAGAGGGTGTTTGGGACCTTTATTGCTTTCCATTCCAAGTTTGTTGATTTCTTAAAATAATGCTCCTCTCACCAAAATCAAGAGTTTAAGTATTCCGATCCATTAAATTTCAAACGTTTATTTTTTGCATCCTTCCACGCAGTGGCCTGGAAAGATGGAAAACAAAAGGATTTCACAAAACACTTTGGCATTGGCATTTCAGCGACCTCAACTATAGGACACTTGAAATTTTACAAATTAAAAAAAAAAAACAATTGGCTAAAAATCTTTAACTTTCAATCGTTAAAAAGGAACACACACACACACACATGCATACATACAAATATACTCCAATTTAGTTTGTTCATTGAGATGAAACAGAACGACAATAATCTTTATTTTGTACTCATCTATGTGAGGGCTAATAGGTGCATTCCTTATATCCAACATTTCCTTTATTTCCTATTTTTTGTTCTTTGAATCGGAACACAAAATAGGAATAGAGAAAAGAGAGAGTGCCGGTAATGTCAGTGAAAGGTTACAGAATGTACTTCGTGATTTTCACTGAGTTTTCTGTAAAGTGACTTAGCCGGGCAAAAATCAAGAGTCAAGTTTGAAGCTTCTGGAACACTGCTAACTGCTTCCTCGGTTTGAAGTTTTCTAGTTTGACATTCACAACATTTCTCTCTGATAAAAAAAAACCCTAATAAGAATGGAAGCCAACCCATTGATCTATCACTCCCTTTGTCTTCCTCCCTCTGCCCTGTAGCTGTTTCCACTCCATGAGCCATGCCAGTGGAGCATGTTTTAAGTCTATAACACTACTTTTGCAAAATTATGCATCATGATGGATTCAGATGCTATCCAATATGACAGCATATCTTATCTGCATGACAAGTTCAACATCAGCAAAGTCCTAATCTCTTGCTTTCTTTCCCCCCGCCATTCTCCTTTTCATTCCAGCTCCTTTGTGGTTTTATTTTTGTCCTCTCCAACGACGGGCTGAGTTTCATTGCTTTATTTATAAAATGTAACAATGAATATCCCTTTTTTGCCCATAAGGGTATTACTGAATACATAAGGCAAGTCAGAAAAGTTTTCAATTTAAGCAAAAATTACATACGAAAAGTTTTCAAAGATAATGAAACCAACATCGCAGTGTTCCTCTTTATTCAAAGAGCAGAATACATCAATGTCTTATGAGCATCTGCCTTATCTCAGCAGTCTGAACGAGAACTGAAGGACTGTTAAATTATATGTGACAGCCTCGTATGGAAGAGGGGAGATCGTCATCACAGCTTGCATTCCTACAAAATGTTAGTCCCGTCCGAAGGTCCACACTGGGCAGATATGAATCTGATTTGTTTTGAGATTCCATTTCACCTTCCATCGAATGAATGGATTAGGCGGATTCTATTTACATCTATGAAATCTTGGTCACATGTACAGCATCAGTTAGTAAAAGTAGGTACTTGGTGAGGGGAAAAACTCCACAGTAACATTAAGAGACCCGGAGCAAACGGCCCGCCTCGGTCAGTCCTTCTCAGCTGGAATCTCAATTACGGCAAAACGTAATTATACAAGGTAAAATCAGGGAATTTCTTGAAGAAGTGTTCAATTGACGACATGTGAATTAATTAATCAAACCAGGGACCTTGTTGCTGTGTGGGTTGTGCTGACTAATGTGCCACTGTGCTGCCTCTGGTTTCAACAAAAATTAAAAAAAAAAATTAAAAAATGCCCCCCTAACACCTGTAAGCCTCCTGCAAAGCATGAACGCGTTCAAAATATAAATAAATATTGAAAAAAGATTAGGGACCGCAAACTCCATGTATTCACAGGTTTACCCACTGAGCCTTATTTATTCAGGCATTTATTTAAAGTTGTTAAACACACACACACACACACACACACACACACACACACACATTCCCTGACATATGAAATCACACAGAGTACATGTGATTACTTTTACATCCGTGGTCGGTACCACAACCAGGGAATCATCGGATACTCTGAAGCGCTACATGGTCTGAGGTGACTCCTATGGTCACACATCACGTATGAGCATGCATGTTCGCCTGATTTGGTTTGACTGCACTCTAATGCGCTGGGGTTAGATAGCTGTCCACTGGGCATAACCCTCCACAAATACACAGAGATTGAAAAATAAGACTGTCTGGCCTCATATTCTGCTTTGCTGCTGAAATGCACAGTCAGATAACACAGCATGCAATTGGACTGGAGTGTATGTGTCCATAAGCTGCTGCCTGCAGTCTGCTGGGCACTTTTACCGAGAGACATCCACATTATGAATATTTAAACAAACGCTATTTCTTTTTATTGATACATCTGCTGAAATGCTTAAAGTAATTATCTAAGAATTCTCCGAAAGCACTAATTCCTCAAGGCAAATGGCTGTGTCCTTATGGCTTGTATACTCCAACTATCCATTCACTCATTCATCATCTGTACCGCTCAACCTGCAGTCAGGGTCGCGGGCTGATGGAGCCTTTCCCAGCTGTTGTCGGGCGAGAGGCGAGATTCAGCCTTTGAGCCGTCGGCAGTCGAACACAGGGCCATATAGAGAGACGTACAACCATTCACGCTCTCACTCACGGTTCCAGGGAACCTCTTGGATGTTTGTGGGCTGTGGGAGGCGACAGGAGAACTTGGAGGAAACCCGCGCAGACACGGGGAGAACGTGGAAACTCCGCGCAGAAAAGCCCCCTTCCGGAATCGAACCCGGGGCCTTCTTGCAGTGAAGCGGCCATCGTGCAATTTCACGAAGCAGTAATTTGATGGTTTCTGTCAAGGACGTTGAAGGGCAGTATGTTGGACCACTGCTGCTTTCTTTCCTGTCTCGAGGTCTGTTAAGTATCTTTATTGATCTGTATGTGGAGTTTATTTCTGTTTGTTTTGTTCCATTTTTTACCCCAGTAATGATTGACAATTTGAAATTGGGATACAAGTGTCTCTCCTCACAGGCATACTCATACGTTTACACAATACATACATACATAAATAAATAAAGCCCACTCATCCTCTCCCTTTCATACCACACACACAGACATGTGCACAGGTCACAGGAAATCAGAGGACTTAATAGGACCAAAAACAACAATATCCTGACGATTAGAGCAGGGACCTTCAGACTAAAGAGGATTTGCAGCTTAACTTTTTAAGATTTAGCTACGAGACTTACGTTCAGGACTACAGTGTAATTGAAAAAGACATTTGCATGAGGATTACTGGTGCCCCGGTCTAATTCTTTTTATTTAATACTCCAATATATTTTCAATGAGGTGAATAATGAACGTCAATAACCATGTTTTGTCTCACGACGGCGTTTTACGGAGGTGGAAAATAATTCAGGAGATTCTAATAATACTTGAAATGGTGCTTGGAAAGGTCTAAGCCTAGCTGAGTGGGGGCGATTTTACAGGATACATGTAATACTAAAACCCCTAAACCCATAACTACCCTGTCGCTTCGTAAAAACCAAGGAATTACTTTGACTTTGGATCTGCATTTTCCAAACAAAAGTCTCTGCTGCACAGAAGGTTCATGAAATATTTTATTGAAAGTATCTATCTGCATAAACAACAGCTTGAACGGACGGAGACGCAGGAGGGGAAAATGGGACAATACAAATAATTGAAAGCGGCTGCATTAGTTAAATACAGATTTTGAGTAAGCGGGACTGCGGGAAACGACTGACCGATGCCTTTTAAAAAGACGCAACAATCTCTCAATGTTCTACAAGATGAGGTGATAAATGATGCACCACTTTTTAAACAGTATTTGAAAAGATCCTCTCTTTGTTGCCGTTCTTTTTCAGCCCCATCCACCGCATCTGTATGCTACATTAAACTGGAAGACCGAATCAAGATAGAGACGAGCTCTGCTGTGACAAGATAAAATGATTGATCTGCCCGCATAAACATTTTAGCTGGGAGACGTGAAGACTAATCTATAATACAAAGAGATAGAATAACTCTTCCCATAATTCACCCCGTGCAGGCTTGTCAACACCAACTGAGTTGGCATGAACTGCGACAAAATTAAAAAGAGCTTTATCTCGTGCAGGACAGCAAGACTTGGTTAAAATGCTTTCGCTGAGAGAGATTAGTGTTGATCGGCCAGAAAAGAAAAAACATTTCAATGTGTTGATTTGTACTGCTGTGTGGAATCGTGACGATGAGGCACTCGTCAAACCCAATCCCTTACCCTCATTTTTCAACTACAGTCATGAAATCTTTGTGGGCCCCTGGTTGGATTCTGAAAGGGGCCCTTTCTCCATGTTCTCCCTGTGTATGCATGGGTTTCCTCCAAGTTCTCTGGGTTCCTCCCCCAGTCCAAAAGCATGCAGAAGCTTCATGGACACTCTAAATTGACCTGACTCATGACTGAGAGGACGAATAGTTTTATGTCTCTACAGGTGGTGCAAATGACTGAGTGAATTCTCCACAGCGGGCGGTACTGTGATCAACTGGCGACCGGTCTACGGCGAAGCCCGCCTCTCGCCCAATGACAGCTGGGATAGGCTTCAGCCCTCCTGCCACCCGGACTGCAGGACAGACAGCAAACGAATGAATGAAAACTAGGTGTTGACCACCCTCAAAATATCCAATATCTGCTCCAAATAATGGGAAAAATTAGACCGGGAAAGGGAATGCTCTTACTGCTCAAAGACAGTTACACCACGAGTCAATAGACAGAGGCAAAACAAACGGAGAGAACACGTGAAAGGAAAGGTGGAGGATCCAAGGAGCCTAAAACCACCTTTTTTATTTGTTTGTTTACTTTTTTCCCCCCAGCTAAAGTCGACAGAGAGTAAAGACCGACATACATCTTTGAAGTGCGCGCCTCTTGTTTGAGAGGGAGATGTTCAGAGGGCTGTCAAATGGTTCTGCCTCCAAAACAGATCCCATTCTGTTTACTTAAACATCTCTTTTGGGTTTCTTTCTCCCAGAAAGAAAGAAATTGTGTAAGAACAATGGTTATAAGGTAAATGCAACAGTAGAAAATACATATGGATTAAAAGCATTAACACACCAGACAATGTGTTCAATTAGACACAGCGTCGAAATACTGATACAATTTAGCACGCGCACAATATGAACCGTTAATCTGTAGGATATGATATATGGATATGATATCACTCTAACACTCCAACACTATGGAAGCAGATTTACAGTTAGAAATACCTTATTGACAGTCCTGTACTTGCTCTTGGGTCTCACAGACTGGGTCGGGAAAATGACTTGTTCACAAGCTCAGCTGAAACATTTTGCAGCAGCTTCCTCCATCTTGCTAGGAAACATACTCGAAACCTTTATTTCAAAATGTTTGGTCGTATAAATGCTCAACATGTTCTTCACCTTGAAAAGGACATCAAATGGATTGAAGGAGTGCTTGTCTAGTTTGTATTATATAAATAGACAAAGCAGGTCCCATTAAATCATGTCTTCATTCTTATTGATTAATTTATCTTAGCTGTCATTCATGTACAGATTTATTCACTGCATCAGAGACTCACAACACTGAAAAAATGTGTTTTTTGTATGAAGATAAAACCATATTACCTGGATTTTGGACGTATGTCTAAATATTATTTGTTCACGCTGGTTTTTATATAAGTGAAGTAGTATTTAAAAAGCAAGTGTGTACTCAATCTTCCCTTGTGACATTATTTTGATGAGTATCAGTACCAATGTGTCCTGGTAAAGTCCACAGCTAGGGCTCCTCTGGGTAAACTATAGCGTGTCATGTCAGTGGAATGGAGATTGACAGAATGCTGGGCCATTGAGCCGAAGAGGGAAGTGGTTGTCCAAGTGCCACATCAACATCGGTACAAAAGGGACAACCAGCTCGCCTGGAACACAGACACCGTTGTGCTAAAAACAAGCAGTGTCACAATGGTCAGAATTCAAGGTGTAAAACCTTACATCTCTTAAATATGTAGATCAGGGCATTCCACACATGATCACCTTGCCAGATTGTCTGAGAGCTACATCTCCTCTACAGAAAGTCCCTTTACTGTGAACGCCATAAAGAGGCATAAAAAGTCACCCATACATCGCTGCAAACAACAATAGCGTTTTAATCAACCTGAGGATGTAAACATGTAGGCCTTTATGGAGCTGATAAATATATCAATTTGACACCAGCAGAAATTCATGCCAGTTTATTGGGGTACAGAGCACGTACGGCGGGATTACAAATATAGCGGACAATGCTGTACTTTGTTTAACTGGAAATGGCAGCTTGGGAGGGACATGCAAATAATAAAAACGAAAAAAAAAAAAGTAAAAAACAGATAAAAGCTTCAGACATCAGTGTAGTTAGACCTTTAGCAGACAAGTATCAGAAAATGGTATTTGAATGGAACACATCCAACTCTAGCTGCATACTGTTTACTGTCTGTCGAACCTTTTTCTTATTACCTAATGTTGTTTGCACTGGCTGTGGAGTCAGCATAAATCATCTTCACAATGCAGCTTTTTAGCCTCAGGTACTGTGTGGCTGAAAATATAACTATGCTGATCTGCATGGGTGCACATAGAGGCAATTCGAGTGTAGTAAACATTTAAAGCAATGTATAGGATTCTGCCCACAAAATGTGTACATATAACCTGAAGGTAGTGCACAAAAATGAGAAAATGCTGGAGAATTTCCGTTTTTAATGTTTTTGTAATACACCCACCTTTAGAGGTATGTTTTACCTGCATGTAGGCAGAAACATGAAACATGAGGAGGTGGCACAATAGACATTCCAGTAAACAGTAGAGTGTACTCACATTTCCGCTGATAATAGCATTGCTATAATTTTAGTATTGAGAGCCCTTTTCAAAAACGAACCTTTTGAAGAAGCAAATTGTCATTCGAGTGAAACACGAGGTTCTCAGGATTTTGTCAAATCGGGCGATCGTCTTTTTTTAATCATGAGATGTTGCTGGATCCTTGCTGCGAAATCCAGCAGATGCACTGCATTCAGCCTGCACTATTCCGATAAGATAAATGAACCCATGTAAACAAACATGGAGTACACTCGTGTTTGCTCCTAATTAGTTCTGCTTTTTCCAGACCTATAAAAAGCACATTATTTGACTGGATTTAAAGCGGAGATCCAGATGAGTGAAACAAAGCAGCTTTGTGACATGATGCCAACTGTGTCAGATAGACTGACAATGACAACAATAACAACGACGACGACAACAACACCGGGTCCCACAGCAGAGATAAGCAAAGTGTTTAACACCTCTCAGTCCCAATGCCTCTCCCACTAAAGAGTAATAGACATCAAGAAACAGGTGGAGATTGACGATGGGTAAATAGTTGGGGGGAGGGCAACACATGGAGACATGGGTGCAGCGGACGCGGGTTGGAAAAAAAGCAATAGTGTATCAAAATACATACATACATACATACATACATACATACATACATACATACATACATACATACATACATACATACATACATACATACATACATACATACATACATACATACATACATACATATATACATATATACATATACACATATAAATTTTTTTTGAGAGAGAGTGAGATAGTAGATATATTCTATAAGTACACATTCCTATGCTGATGTTTTGGTGCTCGGCGAGGAATATTGACGACGAAGCCTTGGAGTCTTGAATGAGAGATTAAGTTTATTAATGAGCACCACCATACCACGATGCACTACATCGTGCACTTCCGGGTCGCATATATACGAGCCTCCGGCCTAAGCCACGGCCCCAGCCCTTAGTCCCGTGGGGTGAGAGGCCACGCCCCTCAGTGTCCACCACAATTTCAGTGTTTATTACAGGTTAAGTTATCTCTTGCAACGTTAGATTGTACCTGGTCGCTATGACAACCCCCCCCCTTGGATTAGTAAAGTCTATCTGTCTATCTAAATCTGTAGCACTGCAGTTCAAACCTGTAACGCTACAAAAAGCCATGAAACAACTACTTCCAAAAAGTACTCAGCCACTTCAAAACAGTATCTCCGAAGCACATCGGAGATGCCCAAACCTGGGAATGAATCAACTCCAAGTGCGGAAGGTAGTCGGCCGCAGTACACAAGCAGAATCCTGGTTTGAGTCCATTCTTTCTTATCAATAACAACAGCCTTAATCTTGCAGAAGCCAAAGCTTGGACATGAAACTACAGCAGTCTTACTTTTCAACAGTATTTTCATTGGAGGCTGAGCTGTGCAACAACACAAAGACTCCTTTGAGTTTGATTAACAGAGAATGTGTCATATTTGAATTCAATATAGAAATAATTTATCACAGTTCTTTTTCTGTTTTTTTTTTTTTGTTTGCCTTTCATATAGCTACTTTTATTTCCAAAGCAATTGCCGCAGTAGCTGGGATTCTACATGGCATCCTTTTTTTTTTTTAGCAGAACTGTGTTGGCACTGGGGAGGGTTGGAACAAAGCTTCAGAACCAGAGAGAGACCGAAAGTGAAAAGAGACTGCATGCGGGTACTGCAATTCATGACAACAATACATCCCTCCACTGGTCTATGCATGTTATTTTTATCACTTGTTCAACACCAGTTGGTAGACGCTTGTTTTTGGAGACGGATTAAAATTCCTGGTGTACTACTGCGAATGTTGGATCTGACAGAGAGCAAGGATGAAGTGAGTTGATGCATAACATCACCGATATCCAGGTTTTTAATTTAATGATTTGAAGGAGTGTTTGCAGAGTGCGAATTCAGTCAAGGAGTTTAACATGGCTTAAGGGGTTTGTTCTAAATCCCTTTATTGATAAACAGGCTCTTTTTGGGTAATACATAAATAGCCGTCTGGCCAGCCCCAATATTTTTCATGACCAGAGTCTCCAAAGTGGGGACTTTCATATCATGAAAAGAAAAAAAAAAAAAAAGAAAAAAAAAAATCAAACTCTACTTTCTCCTCCACAGCCACCAAACACATATCTTCTTCGATATGGAAAAGTATAAAATGAACTTGTTTTAACTTGGTCATAAGCAAGGGTACGACAGATTATTATCCACGGGAAAAATCAGATACCTGATTTCTTCCCCCGAAATATTTTACACTAGAGAAAATAAATCTCTTTTTACCCATCAGGAAATCTTTGGAAGCTAATGAGTTTATCCTGCCAAGTAAAAAAAAAAAAAAAAAAAAAAAAAAAACCCCTTAATACATCCCCCCAAACCCAACAAAAAAAACCCCTTTCCACAAAATAAAAGCAAAAAAACA
>CAAKHD010036487.1:226154-245328 GCA_901007705.1 Fistularia tabacaria | reverse complement strand
GCGCGCGCGCGCGCACACACACACACACACACACACACACACACACACACACACACACACACACACACACACACACACACACACACACACACACACACACACACACACACACACACACACACACACACACACACACACACAAACAAAGTGGTTGTAAGGGGTGATAAGGCATGTTGGCATGAAGCTGATTTCAACATATTGTTAAATGAGTCATTTTTCTCTCATGTTTTTAATGTATTAAATAAGTTAAAAAAACTGCTAATCTTTTTTTAAGAGTTTCAAAAAAATATTTTTCAGGTAATAAATGAAATAGATTTGAATTATATTTGTCTTATTGTACTTAAATTCGGCAGATTTCAATATGCTGTTCTTTGTATGTCAGTATGCCGTTCAAAGAGACTGTAACTCCAAGCTGCCTCCTCTCTCCTCCTCTTCCTCATTTCTTTCCTGCTCCTCACCCACACCTCCTTCCAACTTTCCCGCGACCTCCTCCTCTCTACGCTTCCCACCTTCTTTGCCTACATGTCATCTCCTCGCCTACCTTCCTACTCCCCATTTTTCCCCTCCTCCTCCCCCCCATTCCTCCCACTGTGCAAGGGATGAGGAGTTGCAATCGGCAAGCGCTCGGTAACTCTGCCACGCAACTCTGTCACAACCACAAAGGAGCTGAAGGAGGATCCTGGTGAATCTGAGATTGTCGGCGACAGAAAAGGAGCTTAGCGTCACAGAGGAGAGATGAGGAGCAACGAGGTGCTTCAGATTAGACAGCGAACACAGCATGGGGATTTACTCCTCCACCTGCAGCCCCCCCCACACCCCGGAAGACACACAAACCTGACGTCTGGTCGCACAAACAACTTTTCACTCCTCCGATCCTTTTTTTGCATAATTTCCCCGCTATGGTGTCACCGTGCAACTCTTTGTCAGTGTCTAGTCCTCCTCCTCAAAAATCCAAATCACACAAATTATCCATCCAGTATGTGTGTGTGTGTGTGTGTGCGCGCGCGCTTTGTGACGTTTAGGGCCTTCATATCCAGCTGCTTCATACATATAATACGGACAGTCATTATCAGACTCTCAACACAAGCCCGCGCACACACACACACACACACACACACACACACACACACACACACACACACACACACACACACACACACACACACACACACACACACACACACACACACGGAAACACACACTGCAATTAAGACTAAGGTAATTTCTTTGATTTTTTTGCTCATACTACATGATTCAGTCATTTTCCGGTGTCCGTTTTTTCATTTGATAATTTTAGGAAATTCTTGGCAGGATTCCAGAATATTTTTAGATCCTAGATGTTTTCCAAACACTCAGACATATGTGCTTGCACACACATACACACACACACTCACACACACGCACACACTCTCTCAGCTCTGCATGTGACAATTATCTTTCCTCTCAGCAGCATTTGGCCTCTCCCCTCATCGCCTCATCTCTTCATCTCCTCTCCTCTGTCCTTAATCCCCTCCTGACTTTTCTCTTTTCCTTCTTCTGGCTCACAAACATCTACTCCTTTCTTCCTCTCCTCCTTCCCTCCTTCCCTAAAACGCAACATCTACGGGAGGAGTGAAATAAAAAAAAAGCTGCGAGTTCCCTGATTCTGCCTGTGTGTGTTTAGTTTAAGTTTTTTGAATGGATGGGTAGGTTGCAAATGTACTAATTGATTGATTTATTCATTCATGAGCTATACCACTCATCCTATGGCAGCCCTTCGCAGCTGTCATTGGGCGAAAGGTAGGTATCATCCTGGACTGGTCGACAGTCAAGGGTCACATATAGATATTCGATCATTCACCCTCTCATTCAAACATCATGAACATTCGTCATTCATCTCAGAGGAATCCCCCGCAGACACAGGAAAAAACACGCAAACCCCACATAGGAAGGCCCTCTGTTGGAATTGAACCAGCTCTTGCTGTTTGGCTCATGTGAGGCTAATTCTAACATATTTTATTCATTGTTTTCAATGAAAAAATTTATTTCTATTGAAATAAAAGCGCTAATAAACAAAAAATCTTTCAGAAACACTTGTTTCCCTATTTGCAGCTAAATGACCCAAAGGTATAAAAAAATCACATGGAAATAAGCATGAAGCGTTAAAAAGACTTGTTTACAAATTATTCCTTAAATCAGTCAAGAATTTTTTTCCTGGAAAATAGCTTGAAATAGAAATGAAAAAGACTGTGTATTTTTGTACACAAATTCCTGGATTTTCTTTTACTTTCAAATGGTCTACATGATGATACAAGACTAATATGTAGGGGACTCAAAATGTAAAGTCTTCATACGAGGATGCCGGCTGCCCAGAGGTTTGGATTGTTATCGCAGACTCGCACTAACTACTGAGTTTTCCAGGTCACAGTGCGACTGAGAGTTTTAAGATGAACCCCCGATCGGATACGGACAAAGCAGCCGGCAGTCAAGGGGCAAATCCTCCTGGTTCCGAACCAGCTTTAATAAGAATCAGTGGTGCCTCTGTGAGGCCTGGCAATGTCGTCCGCTCAGCAAGCATTTCCAGGTTTCTCTGTGTCGCCAGGTCACACGCCATCCTCTCTCATCTCCAGGTGGTCAACACCCCGCCAGTAAAATTGCGGCCATCACTGGTGCACCCGCTGCGACTCCCCCGAAGGAGCTTTCCCATCACAGCACACATCCGCCTGCCTTCTTGTTTTCATTTGTTATTCATTTCTTTTATCCACTGGTGAGGCATTAATGCTACGAGAAAGAAAAAAAACGACCAGAGGAGCAGTTTGATGAGCTGTGCAGGAAAGAACTGGATAGTTGGGTCTCTTCACATCTAAACAAACTACCAAAAAACTAAACAGCCAAAATGAAATTCGGAAAGTTTTTGGGCTTGTTTTGGGGTGATTTTATTTGTTTTTGTGTTTTTTTTCAACCCCTGCAGCCTTTGATTTATTGCTTGCAAGGAAATGTGGTCCTTTTTCCGATGAAAATCATCGCATGGAAAAGTTACCTGTCAGGTTGCTGACAAAGTAACAAATGGATAAACCCAGCCACGTTAATTCCACTTGCCAAAAGAGCTTTTTGATTTAAAGGTCATATTTTGAAACTCATTTCCTTAGCAGATTTAAGGGATTCATTGCAACTTTAGCTCTCACCAATTTCTACATTAACCAGATTCTTTATGTCCTTTTTACGGGTAGCGATTTCTTCTGCTGTAAAATGTAGTGTTCGTTTTATAGGGGGGTTTCGTGTATTTCGGACTCCTTCACGCATCGGGAGCTGCTGATTCAGTTTTACACCGTGGTCGTGCGATGTGTTCTATCCACCACTGTGATCGCCCAGTTTGGCTCGGCCACTAAACAGGGCACGACAAGATTGGGAGGGATGATCAGGAAAGCAGAGAGAATCATAGGTACCAAACTGCCCTCTGTGCAGGACCTAAATACTCCTCAAGAGAGAGGAATTTGGGCGGTAAACATCACTGCTGTACCTCCTATCCCAGCTGTCACGCAGCGAGAGGCAGGGTCTACCCTGGACCAGGGCCTCATATAGAGACATACAACCATTCACTCATTCAGTCACATGTCATATAGACTTCCTTCTAATCCTTGAGATGTAATTGTCTCATAATATTCTATTCCCCTCAGTATTATCCATTCAAGTTTTATAGATTTTGCACACAGGACCTCAGAGTTGAACCAGGGACCTTCAAACCATTGCATCCCCATGTACGTTATTGTGATTTTACTTATTATTTTGTTTGTGCAATTCACTCATTTTTGCACAACCTCACAGGCCACATTAGTCATACTCACACCTACTTAAATAGTCATTGCACTCTGCACTGTCTCCTGTATCGTTTACAATGTTCTTGTCCAGTCACTGTTTACCTCGACATCGGTTCGAGGTTTAACCGCCAACCAGAGACAAATTCCTTGTATGCAAGTACATACTTGGTAAATTAAGCTGGTACTGATTCTGATTCTGTTTCTGATTTGTTTGAATCCTTGGGCGCCTTGAAAGGATGACAAACACTGGGCAAGAAATCAATTCATTAATTAAATGAAATGAAATGAATGATTTTTAACTTCACTTCACGTCTGCCACAGTTTTCGTCGATTTTTCATGCAAATGAAGATTTTAATGTCAAGCAAGATAATGCAGGTTACAGGTTCATTTAAAAAAATCCCAAATCCTGGTCAACATTTGGATATTTCTAAAATAGGGGATAATAATTGGACCTTTTTGAGTTTCCCAGGGATTTTTCTGACAGGATCTTGGATTTTTTAAATGTTTACCCAGGATTTATTTGATTTTGTTCATTTAATTCAGTGCTTGTTAAAAATATGAAATGATAAATATAAGTTATTTTCAAATAATTATATGGTACATTAATGACTCTGACATCAACATGAAAATAACAGAGCGGCCATGTAAAGCATCACATGATGTTATTTTCTGACACTGACAGTCCCCCTCACCCTCAAATATTCCCAGTGGGGGATGAAATTAAAGTGCGTGAAGCCTCTTTGTGAATCCGGGGCAGCAAATAGGAAATGAGCTGTTCTAAGAATAAATAAGTTTCAAGGGAAGAGTTTCATCACTGTTTTTTTACTATTTCCCATCCTGACACAGTACAGGACACTATCATCCCAACGCCAAACTCCTGGCATCTCCAGCTACATGGTAACTGAGTTCGCAGATAATCACATAGAACACACTCTCAAGAACACACACACACACACACACACACTTCTCAGGAGCCTTATGTTAGCTCAACAGTGAATTCCACACCTCCAGAAACAGCAGCAAAATTATATGGAGGACTGACACAACAGACATAACCAAACATATAAAAGTGTGTGGAAACACTACGCAGACACACATATACACGCACACAAATGGGCACCCTCACGCGGCATCCCATCAGAGCGCCGGGTCAGCGGGGGGGGGGACCCCGCCAACCTTTAACAAGCCAGCAAGCCAGCAAGCATCACCCAATGGCGTCCAGTACAGGGGTGCTTGAAACATCCAGAAATACCCTTGAAAGGCAGTGGATCCACTGATGTGTAAATATCATGTGTAAATTGGTTTAAAAGTGACCTGGAACCGATTTGGCTCTCTTAGCATACAGTATTCATACACAAAAATAAGTTCTGAATACTTTATACATTACAAAAGTATTTTATTTAAGTTTGATATGGGATCAGTTCTTGGACTCGTGGTTGAAATATAAAAAAGTGTGATGTTGAATTTAGGGCTTTCTTTATGAGGCGATGACTTCAAGGAAATGAAGTTTTAAAATAACGATACTCTGAAGAGCTATCGTTGGTACACCAAGCAACCCTGTGTGTGTGTGTGTGTGTGTGTGTGTGTGTGCGTGCGTGCGTGCGTGCGTGCGTGCGTGCGTGCGTGCGTGCGTGCGTGTGTGTGTGTGTCGTCTGCCCGCCCTGGATGGCTATACAGACACAATTTTCCACGACTGTTCCCGGAAGTTTTTATCTATTGGAACGTGTAAGGAGGCGGCTGCTCCTTATCTTTCCACCAGGCCGAAGCTCTAAAAGAGGAGTTCCAGTTTGGTGTTTCATTTAATTTAAAAGCACATGGACACGCTGGAATTTGAAACGTTTTTTTTTTTATTTGTGTTTGTCTTTTTTTTTTTTTTCCGAACTGAGGAAACCTGTTTGGATCTATAATGGGAAATTGTCGTTGTACAGATAGAGGATTAATTACAAGCTGTGTCACTGCCTGCCTGTGTGTGTGTGTGTAGGAGAGGTTACCAAACCAATGTATGACTGAAAACCGATCGGTCAAATAATTTTACAGCAGAGCAATGCTCAGGTTCTTTTCAGGTGAACAAGATGTTCTCACTTCTTCTGGCAACAAAAAAAACCACACAACATTGTGTGAAAAGGGTTTATACACACAGTGTGTATGCCATATAACCTCCACACACCTCTGGGCACCTATAGAACGAGAAGGTCCGGCTCACCGTGTTGCCTAGCAACAGTGACGCTTTGGTCCTTGAACAGGGGCCAGCCCACCTGAACCGAAATTATGAAAACATAAACCTCAGGAACAGAAGTACCAGCACCAATACTGAGCACTTTGAGACTCTAGTCTTGCATGACGTACTTTTAGGATAGATAACAGTACATTTCAAATGAACTAGTAGGCTAATCGCTTTGGTCTAAAAAACAAGCACTGAACGCTGTTTTGACTTGTACTACGTGTACCAGAGCTCTTAAACTAAGCCGAAGTGCTAAATCCTTTACAAAATCAGTAATACCATTTTTATAACAAGTACTTTGGATCATAAATACTATTGTAGCCTATTTAGTGTGAGACGACAGAAGCAGCTCTGGTTGGTGTGAAAAGAAATTGTGGATTAACTATTGGATCTTTCAGCATAAACAGGGTTGGGGAAACAGGTCAGTCATTTTCTGTGTGTGTGTGTGTGTGTGTGTGTGTGTGTGTGTGTGTGTGTGTGTGTGTGTGTGTGTACCTGTGGTGCCGGGTGTCCCTCAGGGCTCTGTTGCTGGGGATGCGTTCGCTCTCCCTCTGGTTGAAGGCAAACAGCGTGTATGGGTCGTCCCCGGGCCTCCAGCGGCGGGCGCTCAGGTAGCTGCGCTCGTCAAAGCCGTCCAACATGTCCTCCCAGTCGGCGTCAGACATCTGCCACCCGGGACACCCCGCCCCCAATTCAGGACCAGCGTTAGCTTGTTCAGCAGAAACCGCCGGAGAACACATCAACGTCACATGAAAGAAGGTTCATGCAGCTGGGACAAGCACACTTGTATGTACTGGTACTTTTAGAGCAATCGTATCAAGAGAGAGAGAAATTTTAAATGGCGCCCCCCTCCATTGGCAAGTTACTTGCGCTTGCAAAAAGAAATCATATTGTGATGTTTTTATCATTGTCTTTAGTTATAAGATAACATGTCACCCTAATTTGTATGCTTAACAAATTACAAATAAATACAAAAAAAAGAAAAGAAACACAATGTAAATATCCTTTACACAAAATACAAATCCTTTAAATAAGTAAATAAATAACAATAATGGTAATGAGCTATACATATATGAATAAATTCACCTTCTCCCTCACGAGCAGGGGGGATTTCTTTGGTATTATCATTTGTAGTAATATTAATGGGGCATTGCTTTACATCTGAATCAATGCAAGCTTTTCTCTTCAAAGAGTTACGAGTAATATTATTTCTGATATTATCAATTAACTAATGTTAATAAAATTATTTTGAAGGTGATTTTTTTTCCCGATTATTGGTGCCCCCTGGAGGCCCTTAGCACTTGCCTATATTGCTCATTGGGTCAGCTGGCTATATTTTAGATCTTTCAGTAACTAGAACCAGGAACCTTTACCAGTAGGGAAATATTTTGGAGTAAGTGTAAGTACTCTCAAATGAAGTAAATCACTTCCCAAAGTTGAAAAGTTTCAAAAGTTTACTAAAAGCTATGTTAAGATATTCCTGAGGAGGAGACCCAAGTGACAAAGTTATGAAATAAAGCGCACATGAAACAAACCCTGAGTTTCCACTCCCAACTGCTCGCGGAAAGATCTAGGAGAATCTTTACATTCAATAAACAGGCGTTATAAACCGAGAATAAAAGAAACTCATCCATTATGTGTGTTGCAAGTTTTGTCTGTTTTGCCAAATGGGTTTTTTAGAAACCTTGTCTTGTTTATTTCACTTTTTGACAAGTCATTTATTCATTCAGTTAGTGTTGGAAAAAAAAACTCAAGGACTCCTGTGGCTCCTTGAACGCATCACTGCGGTTCCATTTGTCAAGATTTAATGCCATGTGTTTTTTTGGAGTTCCTCGTTAAAAAAAAAATTGGACCTGACCTTTATTTATTCTGGCAAGGTTGGATTTCCAACTAAAGAGATAAAAAACAACGAGCGGAGCCATCCGGAAAGAAAATGAAACTAAACACCTAAAATGTTAATGGCAGATTCATAAATATTGCTCCAGAGGGGAAACACACACTGTAACAACCTGCAGTATACGACATAACTGATACACTGGAGGACAATGGAAATACATTAATATACTGTAGCTCAAGGAAATGAACTGCCCTACCACCCAGTCAGATCTCTACGCTCTCTAGAGACTGTAGAGTCTCTAAAAGCAGAACTGGGGCCGGAGCGTTCAATTACCGAGCCCCTCTTCTGAGAAATCATCTCCGAATCTCTATCCCAGGGGGGCAGATACCCTTTCTTTGTTTAACACTAGGCTTAAAACCATTCTTTTTGAGAAAGCTAAGCTACCCTCTACTTATGCTGCCATGGTGCTTTCTTTGCTGAGAGATACCCCATAATGCACCCCTGTGATTCCACCCACTCTTGCAATAGTCTGCAATTACGTCCCTTAATCAATGCATGATAGTAGCCTTGCATCTTCTCCCGAGTCCCTGGTCTTGCCAGGCGATGGCCGGTGTTATTTCTTTTTCTTTTCTTTTTGTTAGCTCTATCAGCGGACCAACCACAGCTCCCTCCTCCCTGAGAAAACCATCCCCTACATCTACCCCTGGGTAACATCACCCTCCCTGAGTAAACCCTACCCTGTGCAGGTAGGCAGCGTTGCAGAATCTGGAACATGGGACAGGACACCGCAGTCCTTCTCCTCCTTAATGAAGATTAAAGCTATAACTGTATCATTTCAGCTATTGCCATGTAATTGTCAGCACTACTGCTATTAGTAGTATGAGGTTATTTGTGCTTCACACCCTTCACTTCAAACCCTCAAACCCTCTTCTCTTGCTCTCTCTCTTTCTACCTGAACTGCTCAAGACAGAAGGCCGCCAATGTTGAGCTACCTAGCCGGCAATGTTGTGGTTGTGCAACTGTGCGGTGATTTGGCGCCACATTAATAAAATCTGACTAGACATAGAATTGTAGTACACAGTGATACACTAATACTCTGTTGTACACTAAAAACTTGGGCACTACAGTACAATGAAATACTCATATACGCGGCATCACACTGTAGCACACTAGCGCTGTACTGGGCACCATCTGTGTGTGTATGCGTGCATGTGCGTGTAAGGCCAGGTGAATATCCATGTGAGACATGGAGAGAATATGTATTTTTCACTTACATATTGACTGTTTCTTAAGGAAAACCAAAAAACTGACTGAATCATTTCTATTTCATTCATGTTTTGGCAGGATTTCAATATTTCTCTATATTATCTTTGACTTCTGTCAAGATGTTGTGGTGGTTTCACGAAAACATTTAAAAATGTTTCTTTTTCAAAGACAGGCATTTCAGCGAAAGCTGTGCTTCAGGTGGATAGATTCCTTTCTAAAATGTTTTTTGTAAAATATTGAACCTTTGCAAAATCTTGTCCTGTTTTTGCGGATTCAAACATTGACAGGGGTATAAACACCTGCGAGCGTGTATGACTGTGTAAGTGTGTCTGTGTGTGTGTGTGTGTGTGTGTGTATGTGTGTTTATCACTTATGAGAAGAACGAGTGGCGTCTGAGAGGGTGAGTTACAGCTCATTCAGAGTGCGTGTGTTTACATTGAGAGGATGTGTCTCTGCGGAAGAGAGACAACAGGAGTGAACTACCTTTCTCTCTCCCTCCCTTGCTCTCTATCTTTATATCAAACAGCGACGAGAGCCCTGGCGGCCATAATTCTCCCTGACGGCCAAACAAAGTGGCACGTAGTGGAGATGAATGGAACCGCACATGCGGGTCACGGCTTCGACGGTGTGCGTAACACAACAACACATAAAGTGAAGCCACCGACACACTCCTCCTCCTCATCACTCCATCCCATAACCTGCTGATGCGACACATTGTCTAAATGGGACCATTAGAGGCCTGGGAGTAGGTGTGTGTATGTTTTTGCATATGTGTGTGTGTGTGTGCGTGTGTGTGGGGGGGGGGGTCCTCCCCTGGTGGCTGTAACACTGAAGCATGAAGAAAGAGGGAGGAAAGAGGAGGGCAAAGTGAAGAGAAGTGAAAAAACAGGGGAAGACTGAAAGATAACAGGAAAACGCATATAAAAATCGATAAAAGAAACTGAAAATTTTGAAAATTCTCCCAGGAGTAGACTTTAGGGGTTCAGAAATAACCTGAGCGTTAAATGTTGTATTTCTTTTTTCATATTTTGACTCACATTGACGAATGACGGGGTTTTAAAATTTCCAGAACATTCTGAAAATGTTCTTGCTGCTTATAGAAACAAGGTGAAGACGTGGCGTTTTTGTGAAGGAGGGAAAAAGAGAGTGAGTCTGCAAGGGTTGACACCGTCTGACATTCTCACAAACATGCATGCAGGCACACACACACACACACACACACACACACACACACACACACACACACACACACACACACACAAAAGCGGGTGCACACAGCTTCCTCCATCTTTGCAGGATTTGTTTGCGCCTCGACTCACTGAGAGGCTGCATTCAAGGTCCCTTGGATTCCATTCTATTTACAAGCCACACATAGCTACAGGCACAAGCACACCAACACACTGACACACACAGACAAACACCCACACACGCACACGCACACCCACACACACAAAAACAGCTTGTCTTCCTAATGCAGCATGGCATCCTCTCAATGCCTCTCATGGCTGCTTACATGAACACAGACATTCAATTAACCAACCTGAAGCACACACACTGCTGGACAAACTGTGCACTGTGTGTGTTCGTGTGTGTGTGTGTGTGTGTGTGTGTGTGTGTGTGTGCGTGTGTGTGTGTGTGCGTGTTTTCAGGCGGATCACCCTAGAATCGAGAAACCTATTAATTCATACAGATCAGACTGATGTTGAATAATAATGAGAAACCACTCGCTCACACACACACACACACACACACAAGCGCGGTGTCATGGTTGTCACATTCTTGTTAACAGCTCAAGGGGAGGAGAGAGAAAGAGGTGAGAAACACTAAGCAAGAGAGAGAGAATGAGGTTTGAAGGACAAAGTCGGGAGTGTGAGCATTTAAAGCTACAGGTGGTCAAAAAAAGATTTATGAATAAAAATGACGGCTCAATGTTTACATCCTGTTAGAAAACCCAAACAAAAACTATCTCGACTGTACCTGCTTCCTCAGCCACTGACAACCACGACCAGCGGTGTTAGTGTTCACTGATGCTCACGCCTAGCTAACACACAGCCTCGGCGATAAGTTTGACCGAAATATTTTTTGGAGACCAGGACATCACGTCAGTTATAATTTCAAGGCCATAGGCACAATTAGCATTAGCATTAGCATTGGTGCAAATAGTTCACCATGATGGAGACGGTGAGACTCATTTCGAACTTCGAAACCACTACATTGGGCGAAAAAAATTCTAATTTATTGAAATTTTTGCCCAAAACATTTACAGGGAAAGACAAATTTGTGGGCTTAGAGAAACACTAAAGAAAAATCAGCATCTTCCAGCTAAATAATAATAATGTTTTTTGTTTTTTGTTTTCTTTAAACCACCTTGTTTGTCACTTTTGTTTATTTTATTATCATTGTTCCTTTTGGATCTGTATTTTGCGTAGATGTATATGTCTGTACAGTGTTCTTGAGTTATGAATAAGGAGCCTTAAACATAGTGTATTATCAAAATTATTCTCATTGTTCTCATTATTATTACTATAATATTAATCACAATTACAACGCTAATAATAATAATACCATAACAATAACATAAATAAATTCATTGAATGAGTGAATGAACACAATAATAAAAATAAAATGAATATTAAATATATTTATGGATTATTTTCACTTCCCACGTGCATTTTGATTGTGGGAGGAAACCAGGGAACCCGGAGGAAATCCACGCAGACGCAGAAGAATGGAGAGACTCCCCAAATAAAGGCTCCCTGTCAGAATCGAACCAGAGACCTCCTCGCTTTGAGGCAGAAATGCTAACCCCTGCATGACTGTGGCACCCAGGGAAAAGAAAGCAGTTTTAGAATAAAGAATGACAAAATAAAAATTCAACAACAAACACAAAGGACTCTTATGCAGCTGCAAACAAGTGGGACCTCAGTTTGGCTTCAGACGCTACAGAGCTTGGGGTCACAGAAAAGGCCAGAACCCAGGGACGCAGTGCACTTCCAGGCATGTATGCCTTCACCAAGTCAGACAAATAAGATACTGCAATGCCAGTTAAAGTCTGCACTCACCTGAAGGGGACCTACGAACTACTCAGATGTTCACCATTCCTCCTCTGGACACGTCCAAACCATCTTGGTCTGACTTTATCTCCATCAACCATGTGCTGTCCCTCTGATGGACTCATTCCTGATCCAATCCATCCTCCTCTACTCACTCCAATTTAAACCGACCCGTTTGTGTCCAGTCAGATGCAACCCCGCTGAAAGACTGTAAAGAGTGTGTTCAAGAAACACGTATCAAACACGTTTTTTTCAGTTCGCTGTCTCTGATAAAAACATAGATACACAGATAGAGATCTTTGCTCAGACACTCAGTATCTCGAACACAAACACGTCTGATGACGAATCACCCGACAAACCTAAAAAATAAATCAAGTGTGTGTGTCTTTATGACCCCATAAATACACACACAAACACACCCTCGTCTAATGTATTGTGATGTATCACCCCTTTTAACACCAACACACAACCGCCTGCGTTTCCTCCTGAATGATCTGCTTCTGTTGTTTATCTCTTTTTTTCTGAAAGACACAAACCAAATATCTTCAGATAACATTTGCTGCTGGTTTTGCTCCATTTTGAAAAAAGTCATGATGTTGAAAAAAAAAATCATAAAAAATATATTTTTTAAGTATATGTAATATTTTAATCAATTAATATTTCCAAGAAATGTGAACCGGGAAAATTAATTTAATGAGGAAAAATTAAAAATGTTTACAACACAAGGAAATATTTCTGGACAAAGATAAAACTTTAAATGAAAAATATTCTGGGGTTTTTTTCCCTGCAATTTTTTAACTTGTTTTCTTATGTTGATATTTACACCTTTGTGACATGCTTAATTACATCCAGCACATCGAGATGTCTCTGTTTCTGACTCCACTTTGTGTTAATTATTGAGCGCCTGATGCTTCAATGCAGTTCATTATAACCATTTAATTATGATTATATAATTATAATGATGATAAAAGGGCTTTCAGACTGTTAAACCAGAATGGGAAACAAGTGTATTCAGGAGGAAAACTTTATAAAATAAGGCTTCATTTCCGTCTCTGTCCGCCGGTTAGATCGGCACAGCGAGAAACTTTCCCCTCAAAACATCGGCCGGGATATCGCACCATGTTTGGTCGGGATCTAGACTTCAGAGCGGAAGGATACATTTGATCGCGGCTTGCCGTAGCATTCATCATGGCGGAAGTGGATAAAAACTCAAAAGTTCAGCCGAACTTTCATGTTCTAATGCCGCGGGACAAGGAGATAATTAAACCTTGTTCTGCAAGAGATTAATTGTGATGTGTTTTAGTAACGATGATTAATAATTTACAACGTGGGCGAAGGGGATGAAGATTTCCCTCTGATCTGCCAGAGCCCCTCCATCTCATTATTATTATGAAAGAATCGGAAGTCTGTTTATCTCTGAGATAATAAATGGCATGCAAAAAAAATAACAATTCAAATAAAATTCAAATATTTTTGTTGAAGGTTTAAGAAGTGAGTTTTAGTACAAGCAGCATACAACAGAAGTATTCTGCTTGAATTCAATTCGGAGAAGCCACATGGGTTTCGGCGGTAGCAAGTTTTAGTGCTAATCAGTAGTTAAGCAGCATAAAGTCCAAATAAAAAATGTGTCATAAAATGTCATTATCCAAACCAACAAAAGTATCACTTCATTAAAGAGACGCTTTTCGGACAGAAAAGTTTTAAGAACTGCTCGAATTTCATTCCAGGAACTGGGGGAACCAATCTTTTTTTGCATTCTCATGGATAGTGAGGGACCACGGTAGGGACCAGTGCTATTTGGGCCAAAATGAGCTTTTTAAAAATGGCACTCGCAGTCCGCACGAAGCATTTGATGAAGGGCGTCACCTGTGTCACGTGATCTTCTATTGCGGCATAAAAAGACCCAGGCTCCTCAAAGTAGGACCCAAAATGACTCTAGGACAGTGGCTCCCAAACTGCTTCTTTCACCCCTTTTCAGCGGCTCCCTGTGGCTTTGGAAAATAGATAATTTGATTTAAATTCATTTTATTTCAGTTCGTAATTTTATTCAATGTCATTCTAAATTTGAAGATTATGGTGGTCTTGTGACATTAAAATAAAACATATTTAATTTCTTGTCGCTGAAAATCTGCGCCACAAGCGCCGAAGTGCTACACTCGCTCGGCAATGCGATTTGTTGAGCTTTTACATCCTTTGCAGGCAGACGCTGTGCGCTGAGGTTCAGCAGCTAAAATCACATTAACTGGGTAAAATAAGCATTTTAATCAGCTATTTAATATGCAGACATATGTTTTGCAGCATTCAGTGAAATACCTTTTATTTGCAACGACAGGTGACTGCAGCCCAAGTACACCCAATAAAACGATGACGGCACACAGGCGCACTCACGATTTTCGGTTTGCTGCAGGGGGATCATTTATGTTCAGCCATTTATTTCCTTAACACGAGGCAGACTCAAGCAGACATTGAGTATTTCTTTGGAACATAACCTTCAATCCAGCATCTTTCTTTTTTCGGAGTTCAAGATGTTTTTGTTGCATGCAGAAATAGATTTATTTTCCTCCGTAGCAGTTCATTAATTTCATGAATGCGAAATATTATAGTTTTTATGATATACATATCATATATTATAGAAAAAAAGATACGGGGGGGGTTACCTAGCATAATGGGGAAAATTCATGTGATCTAATCATGAAAAAATTGGCCTACGAACAGAGTTTGAAATCAAATTTTGAATCGATCTGCAGCAAGCCTCAGTGCACGAACACACAAACATACAAACTCACAGGTTTTCCACATTATGCTGTTGTACTGTAGCAGCAGTCGTGCGTTGCATTCTTCATTGTTTACATTGTTCATTGTTATGTTCTCCTCCTAGAAGACTTTTTGGGGGAACTTTTTTCAGTAAGTTAGCCCTCATTATGGTTCCCATGAAAAGCTAAAAGTGACTGTGTTATGAAGAAGAAGTTAAGGATTACAGTCAATCTGAAGAATGAAATAATAGCAAAACATGAGAGCGGTGTTTGCGGTCAACATGGCCAAGTCAACCATCTGTACAATCCTGAAGAACAAAGATGTGCTAAAGACGGCCGACGTGGCTAAAGGAGTGATTATATTAACCAAGCAAAGGTGTCAAGTCTTAGAAGAAGTAGAAAAGTTATTGTTAGTTTTGATGAATGAAAGACAGCTTGCTGGAGATAGCGTTAGCGAGGGTCTCAAAAGCAGGATAGCTTTACTTTTGCTGATTTGGTGAAGGAAACACCAGGTACAAGTGCTGCCATTGGCCAATTCAAGGCAAGAAGAGAAAGAACACCAGAAACAAATAAATAAGTAAGGTTGTCTTTAATTCCATTTGTCATTTTTCCCACAAATCAGCCCAGAAAAAGATTTAAAAGAGTGAAGTATGCTTTTTGAGGCTGGAATGGATCAATGGGATTAACATTTATTTTGATGGGAAACGTTGATTCGGTTCGCAGACATTTTGGTTCGTGAACAGAGTTTAAGGACGAATTAAATTCGTAAGCCAACGTTCTACTGTGGGGTTTTGTGTATCCCAGTGTTTTTTTTTAAGTGGTCCAAACAACTCTAAGCATTGAAGGTTGTGAACCCCTGCTCTGGGACCTGAGCTCCCTGGTTCCCATACTATCCAAGCGCACATAGAAACGGCCTTGTTCCTGAAAAGGTTCTCCAAAAAGTTCCTACAGTGTCAAAGGGGTAATTGATCCTGTTTAAAAGATATGCACACAGCAGAGTTTGGATGCAGGCGGCCTAGGAGACCTGAAGAACCCTGGAAGATCCTTGAAAACTCTGGAAGACTCTTTTAAACCCCTGGATGACCCTGGTGTCCTTGTTTATTCTCTCCCTCCATTCATTTCACCTCCTCTTCTCCCTCCCTCCCTGTATGTTTGAAGTCAGAGCTTATTGAGCAGGTCTGTTAGAGAGAGGCGCTGCGTCAATACCACAAGCACACACACACACACACACACACACACACACACACACACACACACACACACACAAAAGCGGGTGCACACACACACACGCGCACACACACATACACACACGCAGCTCTGTCATCAATTAAGGCTGTATGGATCCCTCCCTGCAGCAGCGCTGCTTGTTTGGGTTCTACATTGTTTTGTGTTCCAGCTCATACATCTCTGTCTTTGACCCACCACACACACACACACACACACATACACACACAGACACACACTCACACACACAGAAACCTCTGCACTATATACAAACAGAGCCACTGCAGGAGCAGCTGGACGTTGTCTCAGGGAAGGAAAAAAAGGTCTCCATCTACGAGACAGGACACAGGTTTCTGCCTCTGTATTGATTTATTCTGAGTTTTGAAAAGTTTGTCAGTTTATCACTTGAACCTTGCACCGCTTCACGGCTGCAGTGAAACTCCAATTTCTCAAAACTGTGCAACGAGAGAGAAGATAACTGACCTCACATTAGCCAGGGATGCGTGAAAACTTAAAAAGAAGAGGCAGAAAAGTCAAACTAACAAAGAGAGCATGAGGGAAACTAGTTAGCGTGTATCGCCTGAAAACCTCCACCGCCCTTACCGCTAAGAGCCGACCTGTGACCTTTGACATCCCACAAGGATGTGGGAGGGATGAGTCAGAGTTTCAGGGGTGAGGAAATGGAGAGTCGCCATAAAGGGAGGGAAGAAATATAATTTTTCTTCGAAATGTCTTCTTTTTTTTTCCAGCCAGACAACATTCTGTATAAATAAATCTTAAGTTCAGGATATCCATCCATCCATCTTCTGCCGCATATCCTGCACTCAGGGTCGCGGGGGATGCTGGAGCCTATCCCAGCTGTCATCGGGCGAGAGGCGGGGTACACCCTGGACTGGTCGCCAGTCAATCACAGGGCCACATGTATCGACAAAAAACATTCACTGACTCATTCGGGGAAAATTTTCCCAATTTTTTCCAATTAACCTGCTGCATGTTTTTGGACTGTGGGAGGAAACCCACGCAAACACGGGGAGAATATGCAAACTCAAAACAGAAAGGTTCTCTGTTGGAATTGAACCAGGGTCCTTCGTGCTGATAGGCTGCAGCACTAACCACTGCGACACAGTGCCGCCAAAGTTGAGGATATTCACATTGATAACCAATTATAACTACAATTATTAGTATTAATACATAAAAAAATATATATATATATTGATATTAATATTCATTAATCAGAGAAATAACGAGGACATGGATATACTCATTACTATTTAAATGGACAACCTGATGGGGGGAGAGAGTTCAAGACAAAGAGAAAAAGAGAAAGAGAGAAAAAGAGAGAGGGGGGTAAAGATGCAGAGAGAGATAAACAGACAGAGAGAGAAAGTGTTGTATCTCCTTGATTTGAAGTTTTTTCATGGCTCTTGGACTTGAACGCCTGTGTGTGTGCTTTTGTGTCTGTGTGCGTGCATGTGTGCATATGTACATTTGTGAGGTGACAAGTGGCATATAATTTAAATGTTTCTGTCTACAGATGCAGTTTATCTTCACGGAGAAAAGATTTCAGCTGAAAAACTCAGAGTGAAATAGACTACGTATCACTACAAAAGTTAACACTACAATTAATTAATAATCGATCCTAGTAAAATAAAAAAATAAAATATATATATATATATATATATATACACAATAAAAACCAAAAAGGTTCTACTAATAAATACCAATGAATTCTGATTTAAAAAAAATACAGAAGCAGAAAGTCAGTTATTCCCTAGAAAATAAAACTGACTTCTACGCATTCGAAAACAGGCAGATTTTAAATTATTGTATTGTAATCCTGCCCCAAGTGGAGGAGATCAAGTATCTCTGGGTCTTGTTCACGAGTGAGGTAAGGACGGAGCGGGAGGATCGACAAGCGGATCGGTGCGGCGTCTGCAGTGATGCGGACTCTGTACTGGTCTGTCGTAGTGAAGAGGGAGCTGAGCCGTAAGGTGAAGCTCTCAATTTACCAGTCGATCTACGTTCCTACCCTCACCTATGGTCACGAGCTGTGGGTGGTGACCGAAAGAACTAGATCGCGAATACAAGCGGCCGAAATGAGTTTTCTCCGCAGGGTGGCCGGACTCTCCCTTAGAGATAGGGTGAGAAGTTCAGCCATCCGGGAGGAACTCGGAGTAGAGTCGGAGTAGAGCCGCTGCTCCTCCACATAGAAAGCAGTCAGATGCGGTGGCTCGGGCATCTGGTCAGGATGCCTCCTGGACGCTTCCCGGGGGAGGTATTCCGGGCATGCCCATCTGGGAAGAGACCACAGGGAAGACCCAGGACATGCTGGAGAGACTATGTCTCTAGGCTGGCCTTGGAACGCCTAGGGATCCCCCCGGGAGGGCTGGACCATGTGGCTGCGGAGAGGGAAGTCTGGGCCTCCCTGCTCCGGTTGCTCCCCCCGCGACCCGACCAAGGATAAGCGGTCGAAGATGGATGGATGGATGGATGGATGGATGGATGGATGGATGGATGGATGGATGGATGGATGGAATTATTCTATTCTTCTTTCTTTTAAAAAGAAAAAACACGTAGTCACCCATGTTACTTCCGGACGATGTAAACTGGGTTGTTATATTCAGATCAGCGATTTTACGCTCAGTGATATCAAAAGCCGACACTCCTGGCTGAGTGTCTCGGCAGTTTGTGTCTCCTCTCTTCCTCGCCTCATGTTTCCTCCATCTCCTACAACCGAACATCCCATCACCGCTACCGCCGCCCCTTCCCCTGCACAGATACCACCCTCTAATCCCTGCGTTTATCCCGCTCGACGGCCAATTCCTCACCTTCTCCGCAAAACCCACTTTCACTGGTGAATATAAATGTGAGCGCGTGTGCATGAGTGTGTGTGTGTGTGTGTGTGTGTGTGTGGGTGTGTGTGTATGTGTGTGTATGTGTGTGTGTGGGTATGTGTGTGTATGTGTGTGTATGTGACTGTGTGAGTTTGTGCGTGGGTGTGTGTGAGTGTGAGTATAAGTAT
>CAAKHD010036487.1:203162-226134 GCA_901007705.1 Fistularia tabacaria | reverse complement strand
TATATATATATGTGTGTGTGTGTGTGTTAATATGTGTATATATGTGTGTGTGTGTGTGTGTGTGTATATATGTATATATGTGTGTGTGTGCGTGTATATATGTATATATGTGTGTGTGTGCCTGTGTGTGTGTGCGAGTGTGTGTGTGTGTGTGTGTGTGTGTGGGTGTGTGTGTATGTGTGTGTGTGTGTGTGTGTGTGTATGTGTGTGTATGTGTGTGTGTGTGTGTGTGTGTGTGTGTGTGTGTGTGTGTGTGTGTGTGTGTTCTGTGTGTGTGTATGTGTCGTGGTGGATGTTTTACAAACACTGCAGAGCAAGCAGACTGGAAGCATTGCAATAATTCACCCGCTGCAAAAAAAAAGGCCATGAATAAAAACAAACTTAAAGGAAGCGACAACCTACAAAATGTGCTCATTTATTCCCACTATTTCACTCGCACACATACACACACACAAACACAGACTATTCTCTTTCATCAGGCCTTCCTTTGAGAATATATTTCTTTTATCCCTGCCGCTGCTGGCAGATTTACAGTATAAAGTTGGAAGCAGGACGTTCCTGAAGGTTCTTCCTTATAGCGGCAGCCTGTCACTGTCCAAAGGACAGATTTTCTCACAGATTGCTATTGAAATTATAATCTATTAATAAAACCATTAAATCATTAATTCACAATGTCTACAGCTTATCCTGCACTCAGGTTTCTGGCAGGGGCTGGAGCCTATCCCAGCAGGGCAGTCATAGGGCCACATATAGAGACATACAACCATTCACCCTCTCATTCACACCTCATATAGAGACACACAACAATTCACTCACTTATTCAGAAGTCAAATGACAACATACAACAATTTCCTCCGTAATTCACGTCATGAAGAAAAATACGGCCATTCACTCACTCGTTCATACCTCATATAGAACCATACAACATTCACCCTTTCATCTACAAGTCAAATTCTTCCCTGCTTGCTGCTCTTTGTCTTCTGCTGTCTCTGTCCTCCTTTAGATGGCACTGGAAGACGGCAGCCTGTTGCAGCAGCTCAACTGCTACTGTAACACATGAATTTCCCCTTCGGGATCAATTAATTATTCATTCATTCATTCACTCACTCATCATATAGAGACAAACATCCATTCACTCAATCATTCGAAAGTCATACAGGGACATACAGCCATTCGTACCCTCATTCACACGTCATGCCGAGACAAACAACCAAACATGCAAATTCCACACAGAAAGGCCACCTGTCAGGATCGAACCAGTGACCTTCTCGCCAAGAGGCAGAAGCACTGACCACTGTTCTGCCCCAAAACTATTATGCTATAAAAAAAAGGAAAACATTTACTCTGTATCTTAATCTGACACAACGCCATGACGGTTGCCTGCCAGCATCGCCCTTTCTCAGTCATTCATTGCAGATCGGATGACTTTGCAGCACTAACATCTAATATCCAGCCTGTGAACCTTTGCCCGGACATTCAGCCGTAACACCGGCCAGATAGTGATCCTTTGCTTCAGACCCTCTTGGCAGCCCATAATTTGGACACAGTGTTGTTCATAAGTTGTTGACACCAACATCTTTTAAATTGCTCTGATGTCGGCCTTGAATGGTAAAGGTAGTCGGACAGAAGGCAGCTAACAGGCTCGTCTTCTGTGGGACCATCTTCCAATCTCTATCTGGGAGCAGACACCCTCTTTTTGTTAAGATTGGGCTTTTTAAGAAAAAATATATAGTCCCTCTCCATATCTTGGTTCACCTTTCGCGGTCTCACTGTCTCACTCACTGTTTTTTGCAATTTGATCATTGTCTCACGGGGTATGGCTAAAAAACGCGGTTTATGAATCTGGATTTTGAATTTCCGATACAATTTTACTGACGGATTAAAAGACAACTGATTTTTAATCCGTGATACAATTTTAGAGTGCTGATAATACCACAGATATGGGGTGAAAATGTATTTTTAAAAATGTATTACTTCAATTATTTTTTATGGTAAAATAAGCATTTTCAGGGGTGGCAACCAACCAGAGTATGGTGTGCCGTATACTGGGCTTTGATTCGCTCAGCGACCATAGCATCACTCTCTGCCACTCCAGCAATTAGCATGCATAAATTAGCTTGCCTTGCGATTTCTACTGTTTAAGAGTATAGGAAGTGTTTATAAGAGTATGGGAAAGGTTAATAAGAGTGTGGGAAAGGTTGCTGAGAGTGTGTGAAAGGTTGATAAGAGTGTGGGAAAGGTTGATGAGAGAGTGGAAATGGTAATAAAGCTTCAAAATATATATATAATAGAATAAAACTTTGGTCGCTACTTCGCGGATTTTCGTTTATCGTGGCTGGTTCTGGAACGCAACCCCTGCCATAAAAGAGGGACTTCTGTTGATAGCACTAGGCTAGCCCCTTCTTATGCTGCCATAGGCCTACTCTGCTGAGGGATATCTCATGATGCACCTCTCCCATTCCTCCCACTCTTCCTATCCCAACCCTAATATCCCCTCTGTCTCTATCAAACTTTTGCTTTTAATCTCTCTAGTTACTCGCTCTCCTTCTTTCTACCGCAACTGGTTGAGGCAGAAGGCCACCCACGATATGAGCGAGGATCTGTCCAAGGTTTTTGCCCGGTAAAATGCAGTATTTCCTAACGACCGGTGCCAAGTGCTTGCTCATGTGGGGGGGATGTTGGGTTTTTGTAAATCATTTTAATTAATGCGGTACAGACTTGCCTTTAAAGGGAAGTGTCATCAGTCAACTGTGTTGTAATTTGGCGCCGTGGAAGTAAAATCTGACTTGACAGAAATGTAACACCAGTCCAACATCTTTCTTTTTTTTTAACTATCTCGTTGACAATTTAGCGGCACATCTTTCTGCAACGTTCGCACTCCGGATGTAAACGGTGATGTAAAATTGACATCCAATTATACAAAAATAAACATCTTTCCCCAGCTACTGTTTACATCCTTTTGACATCCCTCAGCCGGAGTGTGTGTAAATGAATTTGTGTGACGCTGAGCGTCTGTCTGACCAGGAAAGAACATTTAAAACGCCTCCAAGAAGTCAATCAATTGCGTCCACGAATAATATTTTTCTTTCTTTGTGACCCAAGGTATGAGCAACTCTACCAAAGTGAAAGTAAGGACAGAAGTGAAGAAAGCAATAAAACTAAAGACAGGCATCTTTCCTCTATGGGAACCCGCCCACACACGCACATTCGCACACTCACACACACGAAGCGGCATCCTGATATTTAATAATGGATGGGTGTGTGAGTGTGTGAAGTTTAAGACTTCCAATCTAATCCCTTCCTTTATTGGCGCCCAGCAGCAGGACCAGTCGGGGGAAACACAATTATGTGTATGTTTGATGCAGAGTTTTCAGACAGGGGAAGTCGAGCGGAAGGAGACGAGCGGCAGCGGGAGGATGAAGATGATAAAGGAGCACTGGATTAAATCCTCGCGGTAATATTTCTTTCTTCACCCTCTCGGTGAGGAGATTAAGTGCTAATAGAGAGGCCCTATCAGCTATTAGCTCCAATGACGATGACAACGACGGATACAAACACACTTCCTACCTGGGGGGGGGGGTCACGGCGGGAACAACGCCAAACTGAGATTAAAGGGGGCAGCGCTGGATTATCTGGAGATTAGAAGAGATAGAGACCCGGACCTCCGTCATTCGACAGACAAGGAAGACAAGCTAAACTTGAAGGTGAAGACGCGCTGGGACTGATCGTCCCACCAGGCGCAAGGGCCAGGAAGAGGCCCAGTAGCAGGTTGCATCTGGGATTAAAACTGTCACGTGTCAGATTACAGTTTTCACTCTATTTGTACACCCCCATGATGTCTGGTGCGAACACTTTTCCCCCTTTGTACTGACCTGGGATTATCCCCGGGTGAAAACCTGTCCCATCTGGGAGTAACTCTCTTTCATATTGATGGGAACAGACCAGATATTGTCATAATCGCAGCTGGAATTGAAGCATTCGCCCCAAAGATGAACGTATTCACATTAGGGATTAATCTTTTTGTTCATTCCTGTTGCCCTAAGGCACCTGACATTTGCAAAGTTAAAAATTTTTACTTATCTTACAATAAAACTGGTCTGCCTCGAATGAACATGTTTATGCATGGACTTTACATGTTAGCATCCGAAAAATCCCACGTCCACGCCACTGGCACTGGAATATTCATGAAGGGATGAATGTGTTCTTTTACGATGCTTGCAATGCGATTCAAGCAGTGGCATATTATATTGGCATCTTCACACAAGGAATTCATGTGTTCATTTTGTATATTAACATGATCGCAATGGGGTTTTATGCAGTCATTCTGTATATGTGTTCACATATATTGACATGGTCATACTGGAGATTTATCTGTATAATACATTAACACTGGAGGGTCATGTGTTCACATTTTATATTAATATGCTAGCAATGCAGGATAAGCGGCAGACGATGGATGGATGGATGGATGGATGGATGAATGGATGGATGGATGGATGGATGCTAGTAATGAGCAAGTGTTGACACATTTAAACATTTTTGCACAAGGGATTGTGTTCACGTTGTATGTTAAGATAGTTACAATGGGTTTTTATGTGCTGATTCCGTATGCTAATACATTCAATCTGGAGATCATGTGTTCACATTTAACATTAAAATGCTCACAATGAGGATTCAAGCATTGAAACTCGCACAAGGAATTCATGCGTTCACCTTGTACATTGATATGCTCAAAAAGAGGATTCAAGGATTGGCAAATTACATTAATGCATTCAAAAAAAGATTCATGTGTTCACATTCTGTATTAACATACAGTATTAATAAACTCAAAAGGGAGATTCAAGCATTGAAACTTCATATAAACATGTTTACACAAGGGATTCACGTGTTCATGTTGTATATTTACAAGGTTGCAATGGGGATCTATGTAGTCATACTCAATACTAACACATTCATGCTGGAGAGTCACGTGTTCACATTTTATATTGATATGCTCACAATGAGGATTCGAGCATTGGCAAATTACATTAGCACGTTCATACAAAGGATCATGTGTTCACATCGTCTATTAACATGGTCAAACAGGTTTTATGTGGTCATTTTGTATGCTAATACATTCACACTGGAGTTTCATGAGTTCATAATTTATATTCATATGATGGAAATAAAGATTCAAGCACTTAAACTTCATATTAACATGTTTACACAAGGGATTCATGTGTTCATGTTGTATATTAACATGGTAGCAAAGAGGATTCAAGCATTGAAACTTCATATCAACATGTTCACACAACGGATTCATGTGTTCACATTGTATATTAACATTGTCACACTGGGGACCTATGTGGTCATACTGTATAATAACACATAAACACTGGAGGTTCATGTGTTCACAATTTCTAATAATTTGCGAGCAACGCAAATCGCAAATCCCTTGTTCGCGCAAGGGATTCATCTGTTCACATGGTATATTAATATGGTTGCACTGGGGATTTGTGTGGTCATATGGTATGCTAATACATTCACACTGAAGATTCATGTGTTCACATTTTATATTAATATGCTGGCAGTGAGGATTAAAGTGGTGAAACTTCATATTAATGTGTTCAGACTAGAGATTCATGTGTTCATATTGTATATTAACATAGTGGCAAATGAGATTCAAGTGTTGACACTATATCTCAGCACATCCACATTGGGTGTGTTAAGACTCTCCTGCAGGATCCGAAGAAACCATCAGTGTCAATCGCACTGTTCGTTTTCTGTGGCTGTTTTTAACCAGAGCATATTAAACGTGGTCCCCAACTGTCGGAAGGGGGAGACTTTGCGTGTGGTCGAAGGACAGGGGGCCGTTTGTTGAGTGGGGCCCGTAGTGGAAGCAGCCGCTGCCTCCGATTGGAGAAACGACATGTTGAGCAGCAGCAGCGACAGGGAAAAACAGCTTGTTCTCTGTCTGCTTCAAACCACTTCATTTGCTTCCCGTCGCCTCGCCGCTGCTTCTGCAAACTCCGTCACTCCCCCCCCCCCCCTCTCTCTCTCCGTCCCCTTGTCTCTCCCACCTCTCCCCTGCTTGTCCTCTTTTCTCTGCACTTTTTTGCAAAGAACTCTCCAGATCCCCCTTGCCCTACAATTTATTTATCACTCATTTTTTTGAGCTCTCTCTCACTCTCTCTCTCCCTGTTTTGACTTTCTTCTTTTCTCCCACTCCTCTCCTCCATCCCCATTCAACTCCCCCACCCCACTTCCCGTTATCATTCTCCCCACTTTATTTATCCTTATTTTACCCTCCGCTCCCTATAAACTAGATTGATGGTTCCATCCTGCAAAGAATCAAGGAGGGAATACTTTTTCCAAGCAGGCACGCATTCGTACACACTCTTACACACACACACACAGACACACACAGACACACACACAGATTTATGTCCTTGAAAAGAAATCTAACTTCACAAATCAAAAAGAGTCCTTTAGAGATTTGCATTGAATGACTAAAATAAAAACAGGTGAAATTATATAAACTTAATAAGTTCTGAAATAAGAATAGCAAGGGAAAGGAAACAGTGAGACACCTGGAGTCAGTGCACACATACACACACACAAATACGCACGCACACACTCACACACTCACACACTCACAAACACACGTTTCGGCAAATATTTATATTCATTAATTCTCATCATGTCAAAACATTTTCGACACAATGCGAAAACATACATGAAGTGAGGAACCCCTGGGAGAAATGAACCGCTTTTCACGTCGACAGTGAAGCCGCATGCTGTTTTTCCACGCAGCATTGCCATGACGACCGGCCACACCGAGGGCCTCTCGTAAAACACTGGAAAACGAGCGCCTCGGTGCCAGGAGTCAACACCGGAGCCGGAGTAATAAAACCCATTATTTCACTTTCACCTCAGCTCAACTATTTTTTTGGACTTGTTTGAAACTCAGCTCGCTCAGTCAGCCGGGAAATCAGGAGGGGAATGGATAAAATTAAAAGATAATCACGTGCAAATCACTAAAGGGGTCACCCAGAAAATTCCGAAAAATATGGGAAAAAAGGCCCCAAAAATCAGCAAAATGTGTAACTTTTTTTTTCTTTAAAGTACCTTTCATTCAGCAATTTCACTCAAAAAAGTTTTGCCAAAAAAATACATCTTTAAAAAAGAGTGAAAGAATTAGCAATGAAAAAAAAAATTACTAAGAAATGATCAGCCCAAGTTGTCTCGAAATACAGCAAGACAAAAAAAACACAAACAGCTGCAGGAAATCAACTACAAATTACCTGTTCGAGTGTGTGTGTGTGTGTTTACATTATCATCTCAGTCAAAGAAGCTTGATTAAGGCTCTTCCTCACCTGATTCTACTGAAGGCGGCAAATCATTAATGGGGCAGGAAGCCGCCAGGACGTACTTCCTGCTGGGTGTGGGAACAAACTGATTGCAGTTTGTACTCCGCACAGATGGACCAGAACCCAGAAACATTGCATATACTCCATTTAAAATCATCTTGTTCATTCCTTCATCCATTCAGTTATTTATTATCGACACATCCAAATGATAATAACAAATAATTATTCAATCTGTATCTTTTTTTCCAGGATTTTTCTAAAATGTTTCTAAAATACTGATAGTTTGAAGAAAAAACAACTCTGAAATCATTCAAGAAGAGGAGATGAAGAATTGACAACAGAAGGAAGAGATGGAAATATGAATAAAAAAAAAACCTAACCAACTTTAAAGGTGTACCAAATAACAAGAACAACAAACATGTTCAAAGCTGAAATAAAATAACTGTGGAGTTAAAGGTCATAAATAATAAAAATCCAGATTTTTCCTTTATTTTTTCTCATCTATGAACCATGGCTCCTGAGAGCAGAACATCTTCCTCTCCCGCTTTTCCTCCAGGAAATCAGATCGATTCTACAATCACATACACGCACGCATACAAGCACACACACACAGACACGCGAGCGCACACACTATTCATCCCCGTCATGTGAAATGCTCTTATTGTCGTTGCTATCAGGAGCTTTCCACTGACGAGGAAATGAGTTTTCAGTCCGTAGAATCACAATAATAATAATCTTCTCCATGTTTATAAGATGCAGCAAAAGAAGAACCTACAGGAGACAAACATCCCAATACTTGGGAGTCATTTTTTTTACAATAAAAATAAAAACTCATTTAAAATGAATGCTGAAGCTTCATTGATTATGAATATTCTGCATTTTAATAATTAATTTAAACCAATTTTTTTTGTTTGGTAGTTTTTTGCAATGATTTTCTTATGCAGGTACTACTGAACATCCTGGGGTATTTGCTGCTCAACCTAAAATTTTTATTTATTTTTTTTTTTTTTATTGGGGGTGGTGGAGTGTATGGGAGCATCGTGGCCCTTATCCCTGTTTTTGGCGATTATTTATTTCTAATTCATTCATCTCCTTTTTCAGTGCTTTTCGTTTTACGGTTCAATCAGAAATGACCTAAAAAGTTTACATGGATTTTAAGCTGAAGTGCGATTTTAATTAGATAAGAGTGTTTTTTGCAGGTCAAAGCAGACACACACACACACACATAATACTTATTTATCTATATATGTGTATGTATATAATGTGTCTGTGTGTGTGTATATATATATATATATATATATATATATATATATATATATGTATGTGTGTGAGTGTTTGTATATATGTATGTATATGTGTGTATGTATGGTGATGTATGTGTATATATATATGTGTCTATGTATATGTTTGCACATGTACATATTCTTTCTTTTCTAACTGTTTTTTGATATTGTTATTGTTGTGCTGCTGCAACACACAAATTTCCCTTATGGGGATCAAAAAGAATTATCTAATCTTATCTCATCTTATACACACTCAGTCAAACAGGCAAAGCGTCTTTCATTCAGATTTTTTCCTTTTCATTCAGAAGCCTGATATCTTATAAATGACCCTCTGCCCCAATGGCACACACCAACTACCTTCGGAGCAGTGTGTGTGTCCAAACCTCTGCAAGAGGCATTTTCTTGTGTGCATATGCAGATGAGGACATGAGCCTGCATTTGAGCACTTTGGGGTGCCTGCGTACAGGAAGCGGTCATGCTAGGTAAACAGCGCCGCAAGCTAATCCTGAGGAATGGAATCCTGCATTAGCACTTCTATAGCATTGACAAGTGCAAAAGTACATGTGCGAACACAAACGCACACACACACACACGCACAGGCAACATACTGGTAGACCTTTTTTTGGAAACTAGATGCCTATTATGTCACAGATTACATAATAGGCAATGTCACAGATGATGTCATGAACACCATCATGCACTAAACTCCACAGTGGGAGGTTGTTCCTGCAGTTTGAGAATCAATAAGATTTAACAATCGGAACAAGTAGCCTTTTCCTTACGTGTGATTTATTTTGAGACGTAGGTCTTTCTGCTACGTGTGTGTGACTGACTATCATGTAAATGTGGAACTATGCGGACGTTGGATGATAATGAGTGGTTAATAGGGAGCTGAGGGAGGTCAGAGGTCAGAGGTCAACCATAATGGCCTGCAGACTAGACTGAGTTCATCACCCTGAGAGCGTTTCATGTTTATTAACCGGCTGATTCCGACTGAAGAGGACAGAGTCCTTCCTCAATCGCAAAATTATTGTTTGTTTTGTTTTGTTTTTTTAATCTACTAAAATCCCTTTCATATTAATCAAATCAAAACATGAAAGTTTATTCTTTGTGTAAGCGAGTATTTAAAAAAAAAGAATATGTAAAAATATATGAATCAAACTACCTTAAGATGACCAAGAAATGGGCATGATGAAAAGCTGATGATAATGGTTGATAGGTGAAAGAATTGAGACTGAATACTCCTGATGAAAGTGAACGTCTCATTACAAAGACTTCTTTTAATCCCATGATGTTCGTGTTTCGGATATTTTCCTTCTAGCATATTTCAATTACTTATCTAATTAATTAACAACATGATTATATTTTATGTCCTTTGGTCTAGCGCCTTAGCACCATTTGTGCTGTGTGTGCGTGTGTGTGGCCACATGTGTGCCGACACGCATGTGTGCGTGGATCAATAAAACAAGGTGGGAGCAGCAGGATCGATGCAGTAAAACACCACGGGGTGATTGGATGGCAAACGTCACACTGCAAAAGAGCTAGTGAGGTTCATGCTGAGATCTGGGTAATTATATTTAAATTATTCAGATATTAGCTTAAAAAATTGCCAAAAAAGAAGCTTAAATGCAAATGCTTAAAATAACAAGAAATTCAATTGGTTTTCAAGCAGCAAAAAACAAGAGGGAAATTACTTTGAATTTAGTCATAATTTCACTTTAGGTAGTGCTTACATATATGTCCAAATTTTAGTTCCTGTTACTTTTATGCATTTGTGTTGATTTCCCAGCTTTTTGCTTCACATTTGCTCCACATCAGAATTTAGATCTGAGCTCAAAATTGGATTTACTTTGATGGAAATGTCCCACTTTTAGACATGATGCTTGAAATGATGAAATTCGCAAAAGTCTGGAGAAACTACCAGATCTAAGACTTTTGCAGTCATTTAATCCTGTGGTAAACAACAATCATCCGCAACAGTAATTCAATAGAGATCACACACTAGCAATCGCTGATCTGGGACAGGAAAGAAAAAGGGAGGAAAAATAAAAGAAAGGAAGAAGTTCCCTATATTGATACATTTCTCCCTTAATACCAAGGAAAGGTTGGAAAATTTGAAATGATGGGGAAAATTGCTCCCACATCCCAAGCAAGTTCTTTTCAATTAAAAACGTCGGGAACTTAAGAGGCCATTTGAGAAAGAACCCGGATGTAAACAAAAGTTATTTGGCTGACGGCGCAAGTGACGCTGTGATTCCGCGTGACTCTTAACAGGTGTATCCGCAATCGCCCCCCCCCCGCGTGCACGCGCTCAACAAGCTGAAGGCGATACTTTGAGGGCCGCGCGCGTGCGCGTGTTTTTATTTTCTTTATTTTAAACTAAACTCACCTTCGACGCGCCAAAGTGTCGCCGAACGACAGACATACTCGCCTTTTGTGGAAAAAAAAAAAAAAAGTGACCGGAGACGCATTAAAAACACGTTACTTCACCTGGCCGTCCTCGGCCGCTCCTCCCCCTCCTCCTCCTCTTCCCGCGGCTCCCGCTCCGGTCCCGGTCCCGGTTCCGGTCCCGCCTCCGGGCTCCGGGATCCTCCTCCGGCTCAGCACCAGCAGGTAAACGAGCGCTCCCAGCCAAACCAGCACCGCCAACGCCACAGATAGCCGCCGGCAAGTGCGCTTCATCTTCGGTTAGGAGGAGCCGGCGGCACCGTGGCGGACACACACGCGCACGGGCACACGCGGTCATACGCGCAAACACATGTAGGCACGCGCGGGCGGACGCTTCGACAGTCACGCGTGCTCCCAGCTCGCACGCCTGAGCGTGAGCTCCCGCTCAACTCGGCTCGAGCGCGTCTTTGAGACGCCCGACAGCCGCGCGCGCGCGCCTGACTGACAGAGAGAGGACGGCGTGCGCGCGGGTGCGCTCATGGGTTCGGCTGAAGGGGCTCCGGAATTCTCCTGCGTGTTGGTAAAGTACAGCGCCATCTGGCGACGCACACTGCTTACGTACACGATATATGTGATCATATTTATCTAGATATTAAAAGTCAGAACAAATATAATTTTGTTTAAATTCTGCTTTTCTACTATTACCTAATTTTCAAAGGAAAGCTGTATGTTTTTATGGTTTGGTACAATAGGCATTGTAGTTTTACAATATATTATTAAAACACTACCAAATGTTTCGGATAAACAATATTTTAGGTATAAAAAAAACAAACAAGGAGTTTAAATGTTCATGTTTCTTCATTATTTTTTTCTCGTTGTGCCTTCAATAATACAATTGAAAAGTAAAGACTGTGATCGGCGGAGTCACTGCGCCCTCTAGTGGTCAAAAGAAGGCAATGACCCAGTGAGTGTCGAGAAGCTTTCTGGATGTCGTACACTGACATGTGGGACCTTAGTTTGGATAATTTTAAAGCAGGTGGATCTTGTTTTTATTAACTTATTGAAGAAAGTGAAACTCCAAAAAGAAGAAAAGAAACGCTTGTTTCCTGGAACAATTTAAAACTTAGAACCTTTTCATATTTTACATACACTGTATAGATTATCAATTGTCTTCATTACTAAAAGATTGTAATTACATGTTGTAAATTTTGTCAGGATCCTGTCGAAAATCCTGAAGTTTGCCTTGATGGAGTAAATAAGTTCTAAATAACGGATGAATGCAACTTAATATTAAGCATCAGAAAGTACCTACATTTTCAATCTCTGCAACACTTGTCAGGTCTCCTGCTCCCTGGTGTATTATCAGTGAATGACAATTATGTGATGTTAAAACGAAAAAAATAGCAGTTTTAGCCTCAGCAAGAGGGAACAAGTTTAATTTCATTCAAATCAGACACAGGATTGAAAAAAAAAAAAAAACATTCAAATATATAATTTCAAAAATAAATATTGATTAAAAGGAAAACATTAACTGTATTTTCTTTTAAGATGCTGCCTCTCACCGTTCTGACCCTGAATTGGTAGAGTAGAGCAAATATACTAGCAATTTTTATTGTTCAGGTAAAAATTTGTTGCCGCTTTTTAACTATTTTCTAACAAATGTCAACAACAAAGGCCGAGCAATACCTTTTACAATTTTTAGTTTGTGTTGTTACGGATATACAAAGAAAAGAAAAAAAAATACACAAACACAGTTGACGTCCTCTAATCCAGTTTATTTTCCTCAGCAGAAAATGGAACACGATAAAATTAAAAAGGAGAAAATAAGAGAATTATGTTCTTGCTTTTTTTTCTTCTTTATACACTGAACTAAATATGCCACTCTATGCTAGTGTGTAAGTAACGCAAACTGATATAAGGTTAAATAATTTCTTTAAAAAGGTACAGGAACATATTTAATTTCTTCCATTTTTTTAATTAGCACTCGCAAAGAAAAAAAAAAAAAAGTTTGTCAAAATATCAAAACCAGCCGTAACACGACTCCCAGCTCCCTTTATCTTCCCTAGACGGGAGGGGGGAGTAAGGGGGAAGGGGGGTTAGCATAGTCAATTGGTGTCAGGTCATGACTTTCCACCTTTGATTCTCAAAAAAAAAACTTTTTTTTTTTTTAATTCCCAGACTACTTTCAGCAGCTGAATGTGAACCCAACACAGAAACAAGAATTGGGAGTTTAACCTGTGGAGAAAAACAAAAAAGAACCCTCAGAGACTAAATAACATCGGCCCCGGATCGCATGACACCAAGAGGGAAAATGACAACAAAACGGAAAGTGAATTCAGGATCTGTTTTTTCCCGAGGATGAAACACATGAGAGGCATCACTGAAAACGTTTCAGAGCGACATCCTTGGATTTTAAATGTTAATTACATCTTTTCAAAGTCATTTGCAGATCTGCAAATCTTAGGGTATTTCTTGTTCATTTTGAGATAATTTATCATTACATTGAGGTAATTTCTCCCAAATTTAAGGCAATTTCAAGGTTATGGGAAATTATCAGATTCTAAACAATGTTTGACATTTGTAGTAATTTCTTGCTGTTTGTTCAAGAATTCCTTATGGGATTTTGTGCTTTTAAGCACCTTAGATATCTTTGCTAACTTCAAGAAAATATCTTGACAGATTTTAAGACATTTCTTGCTTCACCTGAAAACAATTCTCACTTCTGCTGCATCCTGATACATGATAGAGATTAACCACTGGCCCTTTTCTGTCTCTAATGGTTTGGCGTCCAACTCGCCCTGGGCAACAACAAAACCAAACCCTCCTACTTGAAGAAAGTTGTCTAACGTGAACAGAACACCTGATCGACCCGAACACAATAAATTACAGTTTGAAGGCAGTGATGAACTTCAGATGGTTGGAAGTGAAGATACAAAAATTCAGTCGTGTTTCCCCCCCCTAAAGGACTGCCGCTGAGGGGCAAAGCTCCCCCTTAGGGTCCCCTTAGGTTGGGCATGTCCGGTCCGTGCGAGCAAGGATTGGCTACATTGTCCTCCACGATCACCATGACGACCACAAAAAAAGGGGGGAAAAAAACTGCCTCGTATTAAATGACGCTCAAACCTGCAGGATCACACAGTTTCTGGTTGGTGGAAGAAAGAGGAGGAGGAAGAGGAGGAGGAGGAGGGAGAGGTGGCCCTCTGAGCCCTCTGGCATGGTGACCTGAGGAGCGGCCGTGGGACGGAGCTGAACCCTCCCCTGCGACCGAGAAACTGATTCTAAAACAGTAATTTCCTGCTGGAAACAGAAAAAGGAGTGTGAGTGAAGAGGTTGCCCTGGCGACAGGCAGTGTGATTTGTCTGTGCAGCGCCAATTCCTCTGGAGACGGGGGGCGGAATGGGCGGGGGTTAAGGCTATGTGTGAACATGCGGTGCTAAACAAACCTCCGCCCCCGTCTGTAGTCCCGGTGGGATATCAAGGGCGTTGACGGCAGCGTCCAGCTCCCAATCCTTCAGATGCTCCTCCTCCACCTAACACCCCCTCACTCAGCCCCCCCTGACATCCCGCTCCTCCACTCTCTGTAAGCGCCTGAGCTCCAGTGGGACGCGCCCATCAGGAGCACTCTTCGCCGATGCGTTGGCATGAGCGGCCCACCTTGCGGTCCAGTTTCACCATCTTGAGGACGGCCTCCTCGCGGCCACGGCCCAGGTGGTCAAACAGACAGTCGTGCTGCTCGGGGAGGCGGTGCAACATGCAGAACACATAGCCTGGAGGGTAGAGGGGGGGCACACACAGGAAGTGACAGAAGATGATTTATTGGGATGTTAAATCTTTCGAATCAAAAATAAATAAATAAATAAATAAAAACAATAAAAAAAATTAAAAAAAAACTCCATTGAGAAGAAGAGATATCACTTTTAATCCCAAGAGACCAAACAACACTTCAATTGGGGGTCACCAGCTCTGCAGTCATTTCCTTCTTTGCAATAACCTGGATCAAATACTAATACTGCTGGAATTGTATAAACATAATTATAAATATACTTGAATATAACATTTCTTTTATTATATTTAGCTTCATATTTGTTTTCTTTTCATATTGATGCTTACATTTTTAGCTATGCTCTATGAGTAGGAGCCACTGCAACCAAGATCCCCCTAGGCGATCAATAAACTATTCTGATTCATTTACCAGGGATATGGATGTGACCCTGTGTGTGTGTGTGTGTGTGTGTGTGTGTGTGTGTGTGTGTGTGTGTGTGCTAGAGAGAGACTCACCGCAGCGACAGGAGCCCAGTTCCTGCTGCACCAGCTCTAGTTTGGTTTGACAACGGTAGCAGCGCCGGCGGTTCTTCTGGCGAGGTGTCCCACCATCCTTATCGTCTGTCCGAGGCCGCTTCTCTGGTGTAGCCTCGCCCTCCGAACCCGAGGCTGGACACAGGATGACGGGGTTTAAGGTCAGAGGCATATGGGGTCCTGCACTCGTAACAACAGGAAGTGTCATGTACCTGACTCTCGCGGGCGTTTTGTCGGCGTGCAGAGCGTACCCTGGGCTGTGTCTGTGCATGGCATGCCTGCAAACACGCAAGTCAACACAACACTCTCAGCGACACTTTATTCAGAAAGTTCCCGAAAGGTCAATAGCCACAGAGCATCTCTCCCATATTGACACAAATCCCGATCTTTGCTAGAGGAGGAGCAATGACATGTCTCACACACAAAAACACATATACACATACACAGGCAAATGCATCATGAATGGGTGTGTGGAGAATGAGAAAATTGTGTGAGTTGCATTCAGCTGATTTTTTTTCCGTATTTTTGTTGATTTTTTTCTTGACAATTACACTCCTATTCATGGTAAACAAGGGGGGTATTGATGTCATCACGGATTTTCTGTTAAAGACCTTCAATTTTGTGATCATGTTACTACTGGTAAGCTGTTGACGGTATGACTGAAACAGGCATTGTGAATAGAATTAAAAATAAATCAGCAATACCCTCTCTGGTGCTGGGACATATTGGCGAGGGCTCAGAGGCTGATGGCTGCTCAGAGCCGGAGGGCGACGATGACGTTAGCGACGGGCTGCTGCTGCTGGAGTCGCTGGTGAAGACCGGTGAGGGGCTGCTTGAGCCACTCTGCAGGGGCTTGGAGGGACAGTCCTCATCTGGCTGCTTTTTCTGGACATCTTCAATACCGACAGCCAGGGGAGACAATGTGTTAAAACACTGGAAGCTTCCGTTTGTGGTGCTGAAACACTTGACAACATCCATCTCTGTTCAGAGACATGGGATTATTAAGCATTTTATGAACCTGTTATCGCCATCCTTTACTGTTTAAACCGCTTTTATGATATGAAAGATGCAAAACAAATAACACTGTGTGGTGCAAACTTCACTGTCGTAATTTCAAGCTGACTTGAGATAATTTGTTTCAGGAATTCATATGTGATGTACAATTTTGGGGTGATTTTCTCTTGGATCTTAACCAATGTCTTACATATTACCAGAAGTCACGACCTTTACTTATTTGGTACAGACATGATAATCAAAGCTCAGCTCTTGGCCTGACAAGAAACCTTGATATCAGTGTCGGACCGTCGGTCCAGGAGGACCAGCTTGGTTCATCCCCTTCGGGGACGAGGGAGGATGTCAGTACTAGCTACAGTTTCTCCTTCACATGTGGTTTAACCCACTTCTACTCAGCCTCCTCATCGGTTCAGGCTATTCTGGGCCTCTCTGATGCCGAAGGTCTGAACAGCCCAACACATTACTATATTTTGAAAGTAATCGAGTACAAAGTGCGTTGCTTTTTGTACTTTGCTTTTAAAACCTCTTGCCAACTGATATTTGTACACCAACCAGAGTTATTAACAACACTGAAAAAGTGACCTACCCGCAAAACATTTGGAGCAGAGGTTCATGGTTTTACTAGACCTGCAGAGACAAGACGAGGGTTGAGTCAGTGGATGAAGCACAGAAGTCGTCGGCCTGACAACAGTGAATCTGTCCAGGCGCAGAATTTAAAGAAAAAAAAAAAAAAGTCAACACACAAGCCCATGGGCGCACGCACACACACACACACACACACACACCATTTTATCCTTTGCTCACATGACAAAAAACATTTCTGGACAAAGGTCAGATTTTTTTTTTTTTTTTTTTTTTATGACAAATGTGATCTAATTTTATAAGCTGCAACCAGACCAACCCCCAAGCCCCCCGTTCTCAGGTATGCTATTTCATTATATCCAAAATGACAAGAAAAATAATTAAATTTGAAACTTTGATGGAGGGGCAATAACAAAAAAAGAAAATTAAAGAAATGATATGAGTCCTGTTTTTGTGCCTGAGGTTTCTTTTAAAGTCAGCAAGATTTCCCTTCAAAAGAAAAAGTCTATATACGTCTTAACTTCACGTACAGAGTCTTTACATAGAGTCCTGGTAACTTATGTCACTCTGGTAATTAATATATTCCAAATGTCCAAATGTTAACCTGAAATTCTAACAATATGTGTCTGGTTTAAATCAAATGTGATTTTCAGCTAAATTTAATTTTGAACTCTGTGCAATCTTACTTGCATTAATTCATAATTCTATTTCATGTTGGCGAATTCATTGACAGCAGGAATGAATAACAAATGAATTAATTTTATGCTCCAGATGTTTTTATTGCCTGCATGAATCCTGTATCTGTCAGATCACAATCACATGAGGGATCTGTGAAAAATCACTGGATCAATGACATACGGCCTTCATGTACTTTCTAACCCAGTAAAACAAAATGTTAATCGGATTTAGACTTGCTCCTGTTTCTAGATGAACAACTGCCCTTTTGAATCAAAAGTAAATAGATCAGACATGTTACTGTCAAGAACCTCCATGTGGGCTGAAAACCAGGAATCTGTGCACTGATTTGTCAATTCCGGAAATGGACCCATGATGTCAGCATTCTTGTTAAGCATTCTTCAATGCTTAAAAATATATCAATGAATTAATTGATTGATTAATTAATTAATTAATTAATTAATTAATTAATTAAAACACAAATGTTGAGACGCAGGCATTAAGAGAGGCTGACAGGGAGTGACTGGTCTAAACCAAACTACTGTTTGGCTATTTGACTTGTCTGCAAAAGGCCATGTACAAACATAAAAATAAGAATTCGGACACTCTGTTGAAGAGGGATGAAGAGCTGTCAACTGGTCACCACCAGCTGGACAGGGCTAGCAAACCTAAACAGTTAGTGCAGGTGAACCGGACAGATCTGTTCGAGGAACAGGGTGTTTTCATTTCACACCTTCAGCAGAAGCTTTTTTGCATTCAAAAGCAAGGTCATTGCTTGGGGAGATCCTGACAAACAGTCAAAACCCAAACCATTTCCAGGTGGGTGAAAACCTGCTGACCTCAACATGGAGCACTGTCAAGCAATGGAAAGAGCACATGAAGGAACTCACAAACCCACATGGGACGCCCTAAGTGGAGGAGGCCAAGCTGGAAGACTCTCGCTCGCCCTCATCTGTGCTGGAGGTTACAGAGTCACTCAAGAGGCTCCAGAGAGGTACCAGGTGCAGATGAGATTCATTCAGGGATTTTGAAGGCGCTGGACATTGTAGGGCTGTTCAAACTGACATCCTTTCAATGTAGCATGGATGTCGGGGGGGACAGTGCTCACAAATCAGACAGCCAGGCTGGTGACTGACCATCTTGAAGACTGAGTATGACAGGTTGTGATCCAACAACAACTTTGTAAACTAAAAAACGATCCTCTGACCTAATCACATGAGGTATTCTGTTGGGGATTCTGGGAGAGTGCTCGATCCCAGGGTCCTCATTACAAGCATCCGCTCTTTGAACAAACACAGCAAGAGCTGTGTCCACATAGCTGTGTCAAACACATTTCCGCGAGGGTGTTCAGCTCCTCCAAGGCTGCCACTTTGTCACTGACTTTGTGTGTGGTTTTCATGGACAGAATGTCTAGGTGCAGCTGTGGGGCTAGAATAAGGACCTGTTCACGAATGAGGGCAGGACAGAGTGTGAACCAAAAGAATGAGGACTCAGATGCAAAGAGTCGAAATTATCTTTCCTCTGCAGGGTAGCTGCAGAAAGGATGCCTCAGGATAGGATGAAGGACGCACACATTAGAATGAGCTACACGCACAGCTTCTGCTCATTTGTGCCCAAAGGAATCTGTTGAGGTCGTTTAGACATTTAATAGAGACATTACCACTTTTCCTTTTTACTTTTCTTTTTTTAATTTGTTTTTAATTTATTTATTTTTGCACGAAAAATCTGTCTGTATCTGCGTGCACTTTATACTTCAATACCTCATAGTTTAATGACTACTACTGAATGCAACATTTCAATCTACTGCTAATTTGCACTCAATTATTGTTGATTTCATGTCACCATGGGATTGTGAAAAATATCTTCTCGATTCCTCTGTATGTCCAGCACATGCGGAGAAAATGACAATAAAGCTGACTTCGACTTGACTAATAACGATTTCTCCTAGACACCTCATGCATCTCTGGAGCCACAACCTTGCAGGAGGCCCCATAGGCAACCGAGAGATTGTAAGAGGTCAGGTATGATATATTCTATCTGGCCTGGGAAAACCTAAGGGTCCCCCAAGAAAAGCTGGAGTGGGGGGCTGAGTTACCTACGATAGACATTCAACAAAAACGTGACACGATATTAGGAGTAAAATATCAGGTAAACATCTAAACAAAAAGGAACTGGCTTGCAAAGCTAAAAGGTTTTCCTAAAGAAAATTTATTTTAAAAAAAATACTAAAAGTCCAGCAGCACAGAATGAGTAGAGAAGCCTCTACAGAAAGGAGTAGAGGCTTTTAACATCAGAGCCTGGATGTCCGAAGCAACTATTTGATTTAGATACTGACAGCAGAAGACAACAATACTGCGTTGTTTCAAAGTTGATAATCAAACAAAATTCAACACCTTCCAAACATCCAGGTGTTAATATCCAGAACACGTGAAGTTTTGTAATCCATTGCTCTAATATCTCAGTTCGTTTTTTGTCCATCATTAAATTTATGTCACGAATACTTCAGATTTCAATAGTTTGATTTTCATTTACAGCATCAATATAATATCGATCTGACACCCTGCTTACGTTTAATTAACATTTTTCCAAAGTTAGACTACAATCCAGTTCACCCAGTGGTTACAGATAATCAGGCAATGTTGTTTGTAAGAGGCAGATGTAGTCGAAAAGAAATGCTCAGTCAATCTTTATTGACGAATTATTATAATTTGTCGATGATTGAGCTAATAAGAGAAACAACAAACACAAAAAACGTCTACAATGTCGCCATGACAACCAGCAGTTTGGCATACCAAAAAGTAACAAGACAAAAAAATAACCCAAATGCAATCTTTAACATTTTTCTATCTCAACTATTTCTATATGTATACTATGTGACTCATATGGCAAAGAAGGTGAGTGTCCTTGCAAATTTTAGGTGACTTTCTGTCCCTTTTTTTAATCTTTTGAAATGTAGATATATGGAAAAATAGTGACCCTGACGTTCAGCACTAAGCTTTGAAAGGAAGAGAAAAAAAAAATCTTCCAATATTTCCTCAAAATGAGTAAAAACTAACTGAAAATTAACAAGATGTAACATAAACTTGGAAGACTTACACACACACACACAAACACGATACTTTAATTCAATTTGCGAATAAAAAAAAATATATTTCAGGTTTTTTGTCTGTGTCTATAAAAATAACTATCAATAAACAGATTGTGTTTCATTTGACAGTAGCAAATAGTGTTCTCAAATTCTTAGAAATGTAATTAAATATGGTCTGAGTTTGTTTTAAAAAAAAAAACCTTGAATAGGTTACATTTTAATCTACACTGAAAACCCAGTGAGTTAGTGACGTGTGAAAACTGTTGAGGGTGGGGGGGCCACACACACACACACACACACCTGACTTTGACAGGTGGACAAGTGGTTCCAGTTTGCTCACTGGACATGAGTAAATGAAGCCAATTGAGGCCTGGGGGTTGTGTGTGTGTGAGAGGGTGAGGGGGGGTCCTGATGGGTGGGGGGTGTAATCCAATGACAAGTCATATGATGCCGATGCATTGAAAAAAAACTCAAAAACAGGTTGGTCTTCTATCTGGAACTATATGACGGTTTGTCAATGTGTCTTTGTGATGAAAAAACAGTACTGTAATGTGCTAAAGAGCCTTGAAAAGAAAGCATGGTAGATAAGAATTTGGAGGGGGGAAAAATACAGAAAGATTAAGCAAAAAATAATAAATACATTTCATACCAGCAGAGTATAAGTAATACAAAATTACTCTAAAAATTATTTTAGCACAAAACTATACAAAAGGGAGTGAGAACTCAGCTGTGGGTAATGTCTAACTGAAATAAATAGCTGTAACTTGACACATTAAAAATCATGACATAGAGACTTTTACATATATCTACTTGGGGGAATGACAAGGAATGTAAGTCAGAAAATATAGAGGAAAGGGGGTTAAAACTGGTTGAAGGTCAAGTTCAATAAAAGTCACCTAAAAATTGGAAAAAAATGAAAAAAACCCAAGTTGTGAAAAACATCTGTTACTTAAAACGGTAACCATAGAACTAGATCTCCAATATTCCTAAAATCGACAAGCTACTGACCAAGCAAGTGGGATATAGCCATAAAACTGTCAAGAGAGTACCCTCAAAAAAAGCAAGGAAATAACTGAAAAAGAGCTATCACCTCTTTTTCGAGGAATTAACCAAAATAAGAAAGAACCGTCTTTTTCTGGCCTGGTCACTGGTCCTTGGAGGGGGGTTAAAGAGTCGGGTTTATTTTAAACGAAATTACAGTTTTTCCTTCAACGGTGTCAAACCGATTCTGAGGTTCTTTTCCCCCATGGAATAGATCGAGGAGATTCACATCCGGTATGAACCAGACATTGAGAAAAAAGGATGTGAAAATAATTATAAAATTAAAAAGGTAATCTTTGCTAGCCACCAGTCGGGGGACTTTAACAGTCTACGGTGTGTCGTTAACGCTTTCACGTCGGAGTGAATGAAGAATGCAAGGGCAGACATATATGTATTCCCCCCCCCCCTTTTTTTTTTTTTTAAAGGAACCTGCTAGCAATAAATCATCTTCTACCTCGGGTAACGTCACCTCCTGCCTTCGCGGATTCGCGTAAAAAACGCTGTTTAGCGACGAGTTAAAACCCGGCCGGCGGACGAGACGTCGAAAAAGTGACCGTTTAAACGTAATAAACGTTGGACATCTTAGCTAGTTTTCAAACTAGCAGGTTTATTTATTAGCTAACTTCCCAACCCCCCACCCTCGGCCTGCACAACAGAACAACAACAATGGCTGTTGACTAGTTGAGCAGATTTCATCCGGAATTAGCTACCGGTTAGCTTAAAAAATAGATCTGCGATTTTTGAGACTTACCCCCAAAATCCACAGGGACAGCGGGGAGGGAGGCTCGGCGGTTTGCTTCGTTCACTAGTGTCTCCCATGACTTCAAAAGAAACAAAAAAAAAAGCCGATACGGCGAAATGCGAGGCCGGGGATGGGTCCGGGGCCTGGTCGCTCAAAGGAAGCAACGATTTCGACAGTCAAGTTAAGACAAAAAGAAAATGCCCTCCTCCTGCCTTCTTTTTCTTCCTAAAACACCTCGAAGGGGTGAAAAATGGTGGCGAAGGCGAGGACGTTTACGTCCACGGTTGAAAAGGAAAAAAAAGGAACAAAAAAAAAGAAGAGGCGCCGTCAAGTCAAACAAAACGGTTGAGTTTGAAAGGGGGAAAATTGAACGGCAGTGAGCGCAGCGATCAGCTGTGGACGGTTCGGACGGTGCAACCCACGGAATGAGGGGGGGTCCTGGTGTGTGATTGGAAAAAAAAAAACACGGGGGGGGGGGGCCCGGGGGCAAGAGGGGCGGGTTAAACCCCCTGCG
>CAAKHD010036487.1:173449-196835 GCA_901007705.1 Fistularia tabacaria | reverse complement strand
ATTTAAAATTTAAATATGTTTTATATATTTTCATTGACTACTAATAAAACTGTTATTTCGATCAAAAATATTGTTGTGTGTTTTTGTTTGGGTGTGTGTGTGTGTGTGTGTGTGTGTGTGTGTGTGTGTGTGTGTGTGTGTGTGTGTGTGTGTGTGTGTGTGTGTGTGTGTGTGTGTGTGTGTGTGTGTGTGTGTGTGTGTGTGTGTGTGTGTGTGTGTGTGTGTGTGTCTGTGTGTCTGTGTGTCTGTGTGTCTGTGTGTGTAGGCCGTGTTATTTATTTGCTGCTGATATATTCCCCCCCCCAAAAAACTTTTCTTCCCATCTCCAATCAAGAGAGTGTTTGTTTTTTTTAACTTTTTTTTCCTCTGAAATTTTTTGGATGGTTTTCTAGGATGCATGTCATGTGACCTGTCAGTCTCACCCAGCAGACCGTTCTCCAGTGTGTAGGGGCAGTTGGTGAACATGCACTCGAAAGCCACCAGATGGAACACCTTGTTAACCGTGTTGTGAGTCCCAACGATGCGCACATATCTAGTACACAAAACACACGCGCACATAATCATTACATAAGAACATCAAGCAGGTTTTGTGTTCCAAAAACAAAAAAAAAACATTGTATCATTGTACATAAGACTTCTATTTCCCTAAAATGAATGTTATTTTAATAGCAGTAAATGGGCCACAAGCCCAACTGGATTTTTTGGGGGTGAATTCCATACAAACTGTCTTGAGTGTGACATTAGAAGAATGAAATGAAAGCAGCCGTCAGTTTTCATGCATCCCTGAGGGAAATGTCACGCTGGTGTGTCAAGATACAGAACCTGCAGACCCGCGGGGTGAAGTACAGGTTCTGCCACGACCGGCACAGATACTTTGAATGATCCACCACTCGAACCCAGTCCAGCTCATCCATGGACACCTCGATGTAGTAGGAGTACGACCTGCGAAGACCAGGGGGCAGCGTTCAGTCAGGGCTCACCCTGGCAACGGTGACTCATTTACAGGGATAGATACTTCACAATGTCTGCCTTTTGTCCACAACAATTAAATCACCCCACTATCCTCAAGTGTGTGTGTGAAGTGCTCACACACCTCCTTAATATTCTTTCCGCATCATTTCCTCTTTGTTACCATGCTATAGTTCTCGCTTGCTATTTGAATTGTGATTTCCAACCCCGTTTTTTGAGATGCTTGCTCATATTTAGGGAGTTCTTATTGATCCTAGAGAGATCATTGGCTATTTTAATTCTGACTGTGGGTAATTTATTCATTTTTATGCAATATTAGTTACACTTGTAGAATTTCATGCTAAGTTGTGATTTCTGAGGATCGAGTTCAGCTGAAAGAAAATGTGTTTTTTGCAAAAAAGTCGAAATCATTGCCAATATATGCTGTTCGGTCCCTTTATGCCAGGAGTCAGAGCTTGGTCCGCATCCCCGGTTGTAAGTCGGACCCGTTTCCGATGGGAGTTGGACTCCGCCAGGGCTCCCCTTTGTCACCGATTCTGTTCATAATTTTTATGGACAGAATTTCTAGGCGCAGCGAAGGCGTGGAGGGGATCCGGTTTGGTGGCCACAGGATCAGGTCTCTGCTGTTTGCATACGATCTGGTCCTGTTGGCTCCATCAGGTCATGATCTCCAGCTCTGCTGAAGTGGTTCGCAGCTGAATGTGAAGCGGCCGGGGTGAGGATCAGCACCTCCAAATCCGAGACCATGGTGCTCAACCGGAAACGGATGGAGTGCCCACTCCGGGTCGGGAAAGAGGTCCTGCCCCAAGCGGAGGAGTTCAAGTATCTCGGGGTCTTGTTCACGAGTGAGGGAAGGATGGAGTGGAAGATCGACAGGCGAATCAGTGCGGCGTCTGCAGTGATGCAGACTCTGTACCGGTCTGTTGTGGTGAAGAGGGAGCTGAGCCGTAAGGCGAAGCTCTCAATTTACCAATTGATCTACGTTCCTACCCTCACCTATGGTCACGAACTATGGGCAGTGACCGAAAGAACGAGATTGCGAGTACAAGCGGACGAAATTAGTTTTCTCCGCAGGGTGGCCGGACTCTCCCTTAGAGATAGGGTGAGAAGTTCGGCCATCCGGGAGGAACTCGGAGTAGAGCCGCTGCTCCTCCGCATAGAGAGGAGTCAGATGAGGTGGCTCGGGCTTCTGGTCAAGATGCCTCCTGGACGCCTCCCGGGGGAGGTATTCTGGGCATGCCCATCTGGGAAGAGACGGGGAAGACCCAGGACATGCTGGAGAGACTATGTCTCTAGGCTAGCCTGGGAATGCCTAGGGGTCCCCCCAGAAGAGCTGGACCATGTGGCTGGGGAGAGGGAAGTCTGGGCCTTCCTGCTCCAGTTGCTGCCCCCGCGACCCGACCAAGGGTAAAGCGATTGAAGATGGATGGATGGATGGATGGATTTACAAGAGCCAATTGGTCATGTGATGCTGGCAGACGACATGAAATATGGCATGATGGAAGTCTCACCGGCTGTCTCTGTCCCAAAGAAGCAGGCGGATGTAGTTGATGATGGAGGGCTGCCCCAGCTTCACCTGGATGCCCGCGCGTCCGTCCTCCTCGATAGGGTGTCTGGAAAAGCCATGGTCCAGGTCGTAGTTCTGAGTGTCTCCGTCCAGGAGCGCCGACTTCAGCTCACCCTTCACCACTTGGGCTCCATATTTCATGGTGGCAATATTCTCCTCCGGGACTACGAAGAAATAGATAGACACAAATAGAGACAACATGTAAATACTTGCAAGAAATGATTTGATTTTTTTTAATAAATAATTTGCATGCAATTGGAAAAAAAAAGCATCTCATATTACAAATGTTTAGACTTCCATCTCATTCCAAACATGAAATGCAATCCATTACAGGGCTAACAAGTGAATTAAGGTGTTTAAACACCTAAGTAAGTACATGTATAACTCTGTACTGTAAATATTGGATGTGGGTTACTGCTGTCAGTAAAAAAGGTAAGGTGAAAGCACTGACTCAGCATCCCACGGAAATTTAGGTCCATGTTCCTGCTTTCCGAGCGCATCTTGATGGCGTCCAGTAGGTCGTCGGGGCTCAGCAGGCCTGACGGTCGCACCACATTAAGCATCTCAGTCAGCGTCATGAGCGGCAGCCGCACGGCCGACATCACTTCCTGAGTCTCAGCACCTTCGCCATGTTGCCGACACCAGCGGCACAAGGCCTGGAAGATCTCCTTCTCACTGGCAGCGAAGGAGTCGCGCCGCACAACAGTCAGCAGGGCTGTCTGCATGTACACATCAGACACACATATGCATAATTTACATAATCTGAACAAATGCAAGATTAGCTTGCCTTGTCACCAATCATGGAGTTGAACTGATAAACGATTGTCAGATCAACAATCCACAAATAAACGCAAATGTCATGTGTGGATAGACCGTATATCATCAAAACTGCTATTATTTTGAAAGATAAATTAACAAAAATTAAAATTACGATCTTTATTACTGTAATGTGTTTCATTTGGAACTTCAGCACCAATCACTCAAAAAAGTATTTTGCTACGTTGATTGAGTGACTTGTAACTGACGTTTATTTAATCTTATTCCACATCCACTTAAACTAAATGAGGTCAGCTCATTCTTTATTGTTGTCCAAATAATCCCTATATTTTGATGCGGTGCAGGGTGTTCGAGCTAAGCTAGCTAGAGCTATTCAAATTTCACGGATGTCGTGCTGTATGTATCACTGAATGTGGCGAATACAGCGATTTCTAACATTTTATTGTTCTATCATTTGTGATGTAATTGTTAACTGAAACACATTTAGATATGAGGAAGCATGGTAGAACAATTAACACCAAATGAATGGAATTACAAAGGGAGAGAATGAGAAAATACATTTTCAGGTCATCAACATGTCACTCAAGATAACCTTGGGATCTCAAATTGCCTTCTGATGTTCCATGGATGTAATACAGGTCGTGGACTGACCTTAGATAGCACGAGGAAGCCATCAGAGTTGAGCACCTCGGGGGCGTGTCGGTCCATGTAGGCGCAGCAGGCGCTGCTAAGCGCACTCAGTGAGTAGAGGCTGGCCACATCGAACACCAAGCACACATTGCCGGTGTGCAGGATGGTGCGCAGGAAGTCCGACGTAGAGTCCTCCAGAGGCTGCAGGCCGTAGCGGTGAGCCAAGCCCAGGAAGTCCAGTAGCACCTCCTCCCGGGCTGAGCTGAGGCTGGCTCTGCCCGTGTACAGGTAATTTAACAGCATGGAAAACGCCTCAGCTCGGGTTTCTTCCAGACACACCTCTGCCTGTGGCTGTGACTCTTTCATCCCACCATACAGCAGCGCTCTGCAGCAACAAAGAGCCGACAACTTGCCGTTACCAGATGCATATTTTTAACTGTGAAATCCAACATACTGAGTGTGTTACCTCACTATTTCAAAATGATTAATGACAAAACATAGCAATTTGGACACTGCGATCATAAAAATAGACCAGTAAATTGGCTTGGCTGTTAGGTTTTCATAATTTTCACAGTGACACCTTCCTGATTATGGAAGAAATTTCACACATTTTGAAGAATATCTCATGGATTATAGTTGATTTCATGACCCTATCGATTAATTGATTCTTCTTTCCCTTCCAGCTGTCCCTTTCAGGGGTCGCCACAGCGAATCGACCCCCTCCAAACAACCCCAATCTTTGTATTTTTTTCTTGTACACCTACTAACTTCATGCCCTCTTTTCACGACATCCATCTTCGCTTCCTCTTGGCAGCTCCAACCTTAGCATCCATCTGCCAACATATACTGTCATTTTTTTTTAGTAAATTTAATCTAGTTTCACATTCACACTCTTTGGCTACCCTGGTTATTAAATCATACATTGGGATAAATACCTGACAAAACCCGGAGTATTTTGGTACCTGAAATAGTGGCACCGGGCCGCCAGAATGACACGGTGCGCCGGGAAGCGTTTCCCCTCCACGATGAAGGTGACGTCGCTGTACTCCTCGCCGAGCACCAGCGCTCCCAGCTGCTCCGACAGCAGGTGTATGTGGTCGATCTCCGACACGGAGGCCAACGGACGCAGGGGGTGGCTGTTACTCATCGTCTGAGCTCCACCTGACGGAGGGGAAACACCGGAGGATAGACCGTCAAACAGCTCGTCAGCCCGAACATGCTAACGAGGGAGCGACGGCTGCCTCTTGCTTGCTTGAAGCAAAACAAGACGGATGCCACCTTCTAAAACGAGTTACTTTTAACGCCCGTGTTTAAGGAATTCAACACAAAAAGCCAAAAACACATTTTGCAAGGTAAATGCCCGGGGGTAAGCTAAGCTAACTGTCTTGTTTACAGCCGCCGACATTTGACAGCTGAGCAGACATTAGCTAATAGGTCGTCGGCATTTCCTTTTCCGAGCGCATTCCGTCTTCCCACTCACCAGGGGCTCCCATCCACGTCGCGTAAAGTGTTAAAATGAATAAATAGACGATTTGTTATCTGTACGGCTGAGTTCAGAGAACGCCAGCAAAACGCCGAGTTCTTCGAGTAACTGAACGGAAATTGATTCTGGGTCAACTGAAGGCCATTTCCGGTTCGCGAAAGGGATTTTCAAAATAAAAGTATTAGCATGTTAATTGATTAACTTGAAGTTGTCTTCTGCCGCTGGGAAACAAAATAATACCATGAGATGTTTGGTAATTAGATCCGTTTTAAGAAAAAAAAAATATAAGTATGGAAAAGTAGGATGGCATATGTTCAGAAAAAACATCACAACCAATGAACATCCACAATTTCCAATGTTTACAAGGCTGAAAAGAAAAGGCTGAGCTAACTTTACAACCTCCAAAACCTTTTTTTTAATTCTTTTTAACCGCAAGTAAATATCACAACTGAAAAATCCCGTTGTGTCCATGTTTGTGTGTGTGTGTGTGTGTTTCATGCAATCTGGTTTATTGTGATGTTTACGAGCATTTCATCAAATATTTCCTGCGGAATGGCGGAATGTCTATATATTTGTTTCTTCCTGTTTGCCACACCACAATAAAAACAAGGCATTTTGTTGTTATTAAACTTTAATGACAAATTAAATAATGAATAATAAAAACATGAGGCCAACAGATGTTAATCATCTGAGAGGATTTGTTAACACACTTCTAGTCTCACATACACAACAACTCCAATATACACAATTAGGATTGAAAATTCATCGAACAAGTAGGAAGCCAATACAGTGATTTTTGTTTGTATCAGTGGGTTTACTGACTTCCAAAGATTTGCTCCAATTACTGATTATTTCTTACTAATCAGATTTTTTCCCCTTTTTAAATGGTACAGAAACACAAATTTTCATGGGGGGGGGCAAAGGATTGGAAAAACTAAATAAAATTAAATGTGCCTTTTTTCAAGCTAAAGACTTTGGAAATAAAAACGTGAAAACATTTAACTTTTTTTTTAATTTTTAGAAATGGGGCGAATTAACACCATCCATAAAAAAACACCAGACAACAAGCAAAAATAGCTTAATTCAAATGAGAATATATTTGAAAAATTCAAAAACAAAAGTTTTAAGAACATGACTAAAAAAAGTTATCAGGCAGAAATATTCATTTTCCGTCTATATTGAACCATTTTTCAGGGGAGTTATGTTTGAACCCTGTCAGACTCTCTAGGGCCGGGTGTGTCTGTGTGTGTGTGTTTGAGAACAACAGAACATGAAGTTTCTAACCCTCAAACCAGGTGTGGAGACAACAGAAACCAAATTAGGCAGCAGCAGCAACAATGATGTCACACAGGGAGATGACATTATATGACAAGGATGTCCGGGGTGGAGGTCAACGCCACGCATCGGGAATTACATCACACCGGGCGGACGATGCCACTTAGCAAGTGTGCATCATGTATAGGGGCAGAATGTTTTCACATGGGCTTCGTAGTGCTGTTGTACACTGGTGTTTCCTCCACAGACAGCGTCACTTGGGGGGGTGCTGTGGCAACCGGCTGGTGCAAGTGTTTCCTCCTGGTCTTCAGGAAGCAGTAGGCCACAATGGCCAGCAGCACCAACATGACCACTGTCAGGATCACACCCAGCGCGACGGCACCTGTGACGACAGCGGTGTCACTTCATGTTGTCGCTTCCAGGTGAAGGCAACAGTGCGTGGGACATTTTCTTACCCGAGTTGTCGTCATCTTCCTCCTCAAAGCGCTCAAATATTCCTTTGGCGTAGACGTGACGCTCTGCGCGCATGACCAGAGGGGACACCATTACTTCACAAACGACATGCTGATGCTTTTTCCAATCTATACTCTACCAATAATTAGAGATAAAAATGTCTAATATTTAATATTCCCTAATTACCTGTGACTATTCACTGCTGATCCCCACTCTGTCAGTTTTTTCAGGGTTAGTTAATACTTTCAACAATTTCTTGCTAATTTTTTTTTTTTTCAGTACAAAGCAGTACATTTGTTGAGAATTAACGATCCATGGTTTCATATCATCTTGCATGGTATTACCATACGTTCTCACTCCCAAGCCTGCATCACATACCGACGCGTTAGGCACCCCCCTTTTCCGTTTTCGGGTGCGGCGTCAGCAGAGGAATGCGATTTCACATTTATCCCACAAAGATGTGAAACATATAAACTCTGCTTTTATTTAGGTTAGGTTTAGATATAGATGTTAATGTAGACATGACGCTCCAGGTTATTCGAAAAATAACAAGAAAGGGCTATCTAATGGCTCGGTATGTGACACTAAGAGAATTCGTCAGGCTGCAACACATTGGGAGTGAGAACATGTTCGCTATTACTACATATTGTGTGGAATGTCGAGTGGTACTCCAGAGGCTGTGGTACTTAATGGTGTTTATGCGGTAGCATTCAGTACAAGTACCTGTGACACCCTCACATGTAGTGCTGCACTTGTCTTCATTTTCAAAGTTGTTGTTGTTCCCATCACAGCCTCCGTAGGTGAAGCGGTAGCAGCAGGTTTCCAGTGGGTCGTAGTACCACCGTGTATGACTTGCACGACACGGGCCAGTGCGGGGACGCTCCGTGCACTGAGCTGGGGTGTAGGCGGCAGCGGATCGGTTACCATGTAGCTACTCTCTAGTAGCCCTATGAGATGCAGCCTAAAAGGGGGGAAAACTGACCTTTTCTCTGGTTCACATCAATGTTGAGCAGCCGAGTCAAGGTCTGGTTAACTGCGGGAGAGGTCAAAGGTCATCGTGTGCTACTACACGTGTGGGTGCGCATGCGTGTTACCGTTTCTATATTACATTTACTGCAGTGGGCTTCATCCGATGCGTCACTGCAGTGCGTGGTGTTGTCACACTCCAAACTTCGGTCCAGGCAGCAGTCGTCGTCGCAGGTCAGCTGATCAGAACCGCACGTCACACCGCACACCCCTATAAACACACACACACACACACACAGCATCCAGTCAGTATCAACAGGTCTTACAGCTGACAAGAACAAACGGCTTCCCACTCACTGCCAACAGATCTGGTTTTGCTGCGTTCTGAAGTCCCTGTGAACATAGAGGAGTTGTCTTTTACAGTTTGACTGTGTCTTTGTCTGTTTGTTTAATTTAGACTGTATAGACTGTATGTGTGGGTGTGTGTGTGTGTCTGTATACCTGTGACGCCCCTGCAGGCTGACAGACAGTCTTTGTTGGAAAGGAAGTTGTTGTGGTTTTGTTTGCAGCCTCCATAGGTGAATTGCAGACACTCTCCAGTCATCTCATCGTAACGCCAACGGGGGAAGGCAGCGCGACAAGGACCAACTTTCTCCGGCGCCAGACAGTACACTTCGACAAACCGGGGTCACAAGTCACCGAATCATGCGAATCAATGGAAAACACATTTGCCAAACACCATTTTCAATATCTTTTGTGAATTGGTGGTTTAGTCAGAACAAGAGGTCATCTATCGTGCCCATTTACAAGGCCTTCATCTTCTGTTCCTCACTACAGCAGAACTTGACTTACAAGTGCATTGACTTACAACTTTTCAGTCGATTTTTTGCTTTGTGATACAAGCTGAGATCTAAATTACGAGCAAGCAGAATGAGCGTCTGACACCAACGTAGCATAAATCATTGAAAAACAAGAGCGAGATGTGCGTGCTGTCGACTTATCCATGAAGAGATGGAGAAGTTGTCTGTGAAATACCGTAAAGGGGATTTGTGAGAAGGCACGACACATTTAAGCGGGGTTTGGTGCAGCAGACGTCGGGAACGTCAACGGACGAGGAAGCAGACGGGTCATCCAAAGCCAGTCTGGGACTAAAAGGAGGACCAGCGTTCACTCTGTCACTAATTTAATTTCAACAATAAAGCGTAGCATAGTGTGCATGTTACATTTAGCAATACGTTATAGCATCAAGTGTGTAGCTAGTATGTAAAGTTAAACAAGAGCACCAAATGGAAAAACTCCGCCAAACTCCTCCTCCGCTGGCATTTTTGTCTGATCTCAAAGTAAATACACTTAATACATAATTTGTTATTCTTACAATATTTTCTTATTTAAAAACAAGTAAAACAGATGGCTGGAATGGATTAAAAGTGTTTCAATTCATTTTAATGGGGAAATTTAATTAGATATATGAGCAAATTGAGTTACAAACTCATTTACAGAACCAATTAAACTTCTAAGTCAAAGTATTATCGTATTGAATTTCATGGCTTTTTCATCTTTGACTTAACAGCAAAGCGGCAACGTTGACATGTTGTGATTTGCGTTTTAAAACTTTTTAAAAAGCAACGCATGATTTTTGATAGTCATGTGGTTCTGGTGAATCTATCGCACTACATTTCAAGCCTCAGAAGGATCTTTATGTGTGCGCGTCTCCTGACACATCACATTGTCATATCACGATACACAATCTTTCGGCGCATATTCCCACGAAAGGCTTGTTTCTAATTACAATGCCCAGTGTTTCGTCTTCAAACAACAAAAGTGTTTCTCCTCTCATGTTGGATTTATGAAGTAGGGTGTGTGTGTGTGTGTGTTTCTCTGTTGAACACAGGGCGTGTCGTCATGTTGGCTGTGTTGACATTCAACAAATGTGGCAATTTAGCAAACGCGGTTAAATATGCTTGGAAATGTCAAGTAAACAGTGGGCAGTGACGGAGGAGCGGATGCACACATGATCAGCAACTTGGTATAGCACATGTCTGTGATGTTAGGTTGGCAAAAAAAAAAAAAAAAAAGGTCAATGACCTCGTGGAGATGAAGATAGTGTTTTGTGTGTGTGTGTGTGTGTGTGTGTGTGTGTGTGTGTGTGTGTGTGTGTGTGTGTGTGTGTGAGCGAGCAAGAGAGAGAGCGCATGATTCAGGTTTGACCAGTTTCAGCATGGTTTCAACTGCCAGCGTGAAAACAGACACCCTGATTCACCGAAACAGCAGCTACGCTGACAAGGAATCAACTGATATGTCGAGTACCTTTTTATCTTTTTGAAATAATTACAGCTTTTCGAGTTCATTATCAGGTTATTTCCCATTGGCAATACAATTCCTTTAGGGTGTTTTTTCTTTGAGATCTCTCAGTGCTCTTTTCCTTATTTTAGCTAGCAAACATTGGGTAATGTTTGCTAACTAAGTTTATAATTTTATTCAATGCACATTTCTTAAAATTTTAATTTTTTAAGCGTGTTATGCAACCTTAACCAGGATTTTCATCATAACTTTAGAAAAAGTCAAGCCGGTTGACTGAAGAGTATGGTCTTATTTTCTAATTTTGTACAACTACAGGCTAAAATAGGCCACTTCTGATTTTTTCTAATATTTGCTAAATCTTTAATCTTGTCATCCAGAATTTCTACAGCGTGGTAACAAAAATGAACAATAATAAATCAGTAAATGAATAAAAATTATAACCGCCCCCACAAGCACTCACAGCTGGACAGCTCAGTGCCAAGAACGAGCACAGTGACATTCGCTGACTGTGATTGGCCGTTTGAGTCGGTGACGGTCAGCTGGAAGAGGTAGGAGCCCGGCACCAGGTTGAAGAGCCGCACCTGGTCCTCGAGGTCGGTTAGCTGCACATTCAGACATTTTGGGGGATTTAAGATAGAGAATATCAGGAAACTCGAACTGTGGGAGCAGCTGAGGTGAAGCAAACACAGAATGGAACTTGAAATGAGTCTGGAACAATGGCTGATCTGCAGTGGGAATAAAAACATGTCTCCCCTCCATTATCATCTCATAAATATTCTGGTAAATCTTGATCAACCGCTGTGTGTCACCTGGCCTTGAATCACCTCAGCTTTAAGCCACTCCTCGCCCCGACTCCCCTGCTCTTACCTCCATACTGACGCTGGCGTTTCTGCTCAGCAGACTCCACGAGTAATTGGCGATGTGGGCATTGCCGAGCGACAGACTCTCGGTGCCATTGAGCATCACCGTCACCCCGGGCTGGACGACCACATCGTGGCCGGCATTGGCGATGGGCTGCGGCAGGTTATCTGGGAACAGATGGCAAAAACTCGGACATCGATTCACAAAGGGGCCCCGGCCAGCCACGCGAGCCCCGTGGCCTCAGTCCAGGAATCACAAGAAACTTGTTGACCTTGACGTCAATGGCTTTCAAGCATTTTCACAGAGCCACCTCGACAAAAGGACAGGAAACATCCTGCTCAGCAACAACAGCAAGTGGCCAACGGTGAGGGGGTCAAATGAAGCCCCGGGAAGATTTCTTCCTAAAGCACTGCAAAAAGCCAGGTGTCCTCTTTCCAACACTTGGTAAAGAAGTCACGTAACAACGTGCAGGGAGGTGACAAACTCCAAGAAGATACCAGAAGGCCTGGTCGGGGGTGGGAATGTCTGCATGTTTGCCAGCCAGAGAACGTCCATTCCCAGGGCCCCTTCTATTTATCATCGACATGCTTCCTGTTGGTCGCATTTTACGTAAAAACTCCGTAACGCGAATGACATCCTGCTCTATATCTCAGCCTTCCTCCCTTTCTGACTGCCCCGTGGAGATCGAACCATGAAGCTCTGACTTTCTCTGACTAATCAGCGACAAAACCGAGATTCTCCTCTTGGGTATGGCCCCCAGCATTCGCAAATCTCATAGCTTCTCCATCAACACTGACAAATCCTCCATCCCTTCCCTCCACTCAGGTTAGAGACTGGGTGTCATCCTAGATAGTAAATGGTCCCATATGAATAAATTTCATCTGGTCCGCCTATTTCTGGTCATTTTTTGTCATTTTTTTCCCCCAAATCAATTCCTTATCCAACATGCCTAAGTCTTTTGTGTTTTCTGAAAAATTACCTTGGTGATTATTTTAAGAAGGCGACACATTACTTTATACAACAGTTTATTGGAAAATCGTGGAAAAACACAGAGGAATACTGACAATGGACAGTCAGGAAAAGTTTTTTTTTTTAATTAAAGTCCTGTTTATATTGTTTTTGTTTTTTTTAATTAGCCAATAAAAGATATCCAAGCATATAGTCAAAAAGCCTATGAATAGACAAGATGCAACATGCCAATTGAAAATAACAAGAGTTTCAAAAAAAGGAAAGAAATTTAGATTAATAAAAGCAAATATATTTCTGATTTTCAGGATGAGATAGATAAAGTAAAGATGAGCGTTAGTATGGAAAGTAATCTATTCCTTGCATCGCCAAGAACCCGGACCCCCGGAAGAATCCTGGAGGATTCCAAGGGCCGGTCAGGGACTCTCACCTGGGCCCAGGGCCACATCCAGGTACTTCCGGTACACGGCGTCGCGGATGTAGGTCTGGTATCCCGCTTTGTTCACGAACCTGCACACGAATCTCCTCCTGTGGATGCAGTTGAACAGGATGCAGGAGCGGTTCTGCGGCTGCGCACTCCCGCCGCCGGTCGGCTCCAGCAGCGCCAGGTTGCAGCGCGGGTCCGCGCAGCAGGCTCGCTCGCAGAGCTCCGGGGTGGGGACGCGTTCCGTGGAAAGCATGGCCGCTCCCTCCTTCACCGCGTTCTCAACGTCCGGCACAAAGTCTGCCCTACCGGCGCGGAAGGATTCGTCGCAGTCCGAGTCCTCAGCCGCTCCTCCTCGCAGCAGCGCGACGAGGAGAAGAAGGGGATGAATTAGTGAGAAAGATGAGGCTGGACGCATTTTGGCTCTCCGGTTTCCAAACTTTAGACGGCAGTAGACGGCGCGCTCAGCCGCTCCGGCGTGATTGAGTCCTCAGGTGTGTCTCAGCTGCTCACGCAAACACACACACAGGAAAAGAAACGTGACAACCCCCCTGATGACGTAACGCAGGTGTGCCTGCACAGGCAGCTGCACCGGGTGCAAATAAACAGCTATTCAGACAAACAAAGCATTACTATTATAATAATAATAATTATTATTATTTTTATGATGAGTAGTATTAATAGTGTTAACTTCTTAGCTACCTGTTACGTTTTAGAATTAAACGTATCAAGCTTACCTGGATTGGAATCTAAAGAAGAGGATTTTTTTTCTTTTGTGTGTGTGTGTGTGTGTGTGTGTGTGTAATTAAAAACGTCACCGGAGCTAACTTTTTCCACATTGATCATTTCTAGAGCCTAGATGAATAAAAATATGAATTTGGCTTCCCTTAAATTTTTATGCAAACGGCTTTCGTAAGTATGAATTATTAATTAAGGGCGTTGAACAATTAATTGGTTTCAGTGCGCATGCGCGCTGGTGCGGTCGCTCCTTCGCGTTTTCCCAATTATTTTTTATCTATCTTTTTAACTTATTCAAGAATTTTCCCTTTGGATATCATAAAGTAATTCTGATTCGGACAGAATGTAGCAATTTGTTGAGAATAATTGCATATCTTCATCTTCTTAAAATCATCGCGGGAAAAATAATCTTTTTTTCAGAAAAACAAAACGGCGCCATAAGGAGGTTTATTTAGGCAAAAAAAATGTTTTTTGAAAAAAATATAACCTTAACTAAACGATGTGGAAGTTCTACGTCGTCAAGCATCACCCACTGGCGAGAGGTGGTTCTGCAACGCATGCTTTTTGTTTAGTTCTATTTTTTTTTTTGTTTTTTTTTATATTTTTGCTGAAAATCTTACTTATTGTGTTACAATAGCACCTTGACCCCTCCCCCATATATTTCGGAGTCCATATTTTGTCCTCCATAGTATTTTTTCTTACAAGCAAGTGTTGTTACAGGGTCAAATAGGAGGTTCTTGATTAGATTTTGTCGACAGAAAGAGAGAAAACAACAAAATGTTCTTCATTCAGTCAGTCGAGATGCTGATTATTCAACAACACATGTTTGAGTGTTTGAAAAAATGGTTGTTCTCACCAGGTTTAATTGTACTTGTGCACAAATTACTAACAGAAACAAATTAATATTTTTTAAGCTTAATAGAAGCACAAAACACTAATAAAGGATTACCTTACCTCTATACGATATGTAATATACATATATATATATATGTAAACATAGACACACACACACACATATACACACACATATATACATGTGTGGACAAGAAGCAGCAGAATTTTTCAAGGAGGAATTAGAGAAGATGATCACAAAAGTGGTCACAGTCGGGATCGAATCACCTTGAGCAGTAAACCCCCAAACTGGAAGAATGGATCCAGCAGACCCCAGGAGGAACATCTGAGATCCCTGCCTGGAAAAGCACAATCCTGGGTACAGCTAAGATCCTATGCAAGAACTCCCTGGTGTCTCTGCTAGAGCACCAGAGCTAAAAAGGAGACACAGGACCCTGATGGGGTGAGAAATGGATTAAAAAAAATAATAATACAAGAATATATACATAAACTATATGTATATATAACGGTAACATTTATAAAGGAATTCAAATACACATTTAAATGTTTTATCCTCACAACTCCAAGAAGTACCTAAGGCAATAATACACAATATATTAACATATGCTGCTTATGACAGTTTTATTCATTTGTATCACTTTGAATGAGGAATGCAGCCTCAGGGCGGCACGGGCCAGTGTCTCCTGGAGCCAGACTCGGGGGAGCACAGGCCAGTGTCTCCCTGAGCCAGTCCCAAGCCCGGATAAATGCAGAGGGTTGCGTCAGGAAGGGCACCCGGCGTAAAACTTTTGCCAAAACCAAATATGCAAATCAAACCTAAAATTTTCATACTGGATCGCTCGAGGCCCGGGTTAACAACGACCGCCTTTGGTCCCGATAACCTACGGGGTACCAATGGAAATTGGGCAGGTTTTCAGTTGTACTATCATGGTACTGACAGGAAGAGAAATGGAGTAGGAGTTATCTTGAAGGAAGAGTTTGTTAGGAATGTTCTAGAGGTGAAAAGAATGTCTGATAGACTTATTGAACCTGAAACTAGAAATTGAAGGTGTGATGCTCAATGTTGTTAGTGGCTATGCCCCACAGGTAGGATGTGAGTTTGAGGAGAAGGAGAAGCTCTGGAATGAGTTAGATGAATTGATACAGAATATCCCCGGAAATGAGAGAGTGGTAATTGAGGCAGACTTCAATGGACATGTCAGTGTAGGCAATAGAGGTGATGAAGAAGTGATGGGTAGGTTTGGTATCCAGGATAGGAACATAGAGGGACAAATGGTGGTAGACTTTGCAAAAAGGATGAAAATGGCTGTCGTGAATACTTTTTTCTAGAAAAGACAGGAACATAGGGTAACTAAGAGCGAAGGTAGGAGCTCGCAGGTAGACAACAACTTGTATAGACGAGGTCATCTGAAAGAGATCAGTGACTGCAAAGTAGTGGTAGGTGAGAGTGTAGCCAGACAGCAAAGGATGGTGATTTGTAGGATGACTCGTGACAAGGAAGATGAAGAGGACAAAGGTAGAGCAGAGGACAAAGTGGTGGAAGCTGAAAGGGATCAGTGACTGCAAAGCAGTGGTAGGTGAGAGTGTAGCCAGACAGCAAAGGATGGTGATTTGTAGGATGACTTGTGACAAGGAAGATGAAGAGGACAAAGGTAGAGCAGAGGACAAAGTGGTGGAAGCTGAAAGGGGACGAGTGCTGCATGGTTTTCAGGGAGGAGATGAGAAAGGCTCTTGGTGGTCAGGGAGAGCTTCCAGATGACTGGACAACTACAGCTAATGTGATCAGGGAGACAGGTAGAAGAGTACTTAGTATTATGTCTGGAAGGAAAGTAGATAAGGCGACCTGGTGGTGGAATGAGAAAGTGCAGGAATGTATCCAAAGAAAGCGGTTAGCAAAGAAGAAGTGGGACACTGAGGGGACTGAAGAGAACAGACAGGAGTACAAGAAGATGCAGCGTGAGGTAAAGATAGGGGTAGCAAAGGCAAAACAAAGGGCATACGATGACTTGTATGCTCGGTTGGACAGTAAGGAGGGAGAGAATGATTTATTCAGGTTGGCAAAACAGAGCGATAGAGACAGAAAGGTTGTACAGCAGGTCTGGGTGATTAAGGATAGAGAGGGAAATGTATTGACAGATGCTAGAAGAGTGATGGGAAGATGGAAAGAGTACTTTGAAGAGTTGATGAATGAGGAAAATGAAAGAGAGGGAAGGGTAGAAGAGCTCACTATTGTAGATCACAAACTAGCAGAGATTAGTAAAAGTGAAGTGAGGAGGGCATTGAAGAGGATGAAGAATGGAAAGGTAGTTGGCCCAGATGATATACCTGTGGGGGTATGGAAGTGTCTAGGAGAGGCAGTGGTAGAGTTTCTGGCTAGATTATTCAACAGGATCTTAGAGAAAGAGATGAGCCCGGAAGAGTGGAGAAGAAGTGTGATGGCGCCCATTTTTAAGAATAAAGGGGATGTGCAGAATTACAAGTACTATAGAGGGATAAAGGTTGATGAGCCATACAATTAAGTTATGGGAAAGAGTAGTGGAAACTAGACTGAGAGCAGAAGTCAGTATTTGTGAGCAGCAGTATGGCTTCATGCCTAGAAAGAGTACTACAGATGCAGTATTCGCTTTGAGAATGCTAATAGAGAATTACAGAGAAGGTCAGAGGGAACTGCATTGCGCTTTTGTAGACCATAGAAAAAGCATACAACAGGGTGCCGAGAGATGAACTCTGGTATTCTATGAGGGAGTCTGGAGTAACAGAGAAGTATGTTAGACTGGTCAAGGACATGTATGCTGGTTGTTAGACAGTGGTGAAGTGTGCTGTAGGTGAAACAGAGAAGTTCAAGGTGGAGGTGGGACTTCATCAGGGATCAGCTCTGAGCCCCTTCTTGTTTGCTGTGGTGATGGATAGGCGGACAGATGAAGTTAGACAGGAATCTCCACGGACCATGATGTTTGCAGATGATATTGTGATATGTAGTGAGAGCAGGGAATAGGTTGAGGAAAAACTTGAGAGGTGGAGGTATGCTCTGGAAAGGAGAGGAATGAAGGTTAGTCACACCAAGACAGAATATATGTGTGTAAAAGAGAGGAACCCGGGTGGAACGGTGTGGCTACAGGGAGTGGAGATTAAGAAGTTGGAGGATTTCAGGTACTTAGGGTCAACAGTCCAGAGCAACGGTGAGTGTGGAAAAGAGGTTAAGAAAAAGGTTTGAGCAGGTTGGAATGGGTGGAGAAAAGTTTCAGGGGTTCTTTGTGATAGAAGAATATCATCTAGAATGAAAGGAAAGGTTTACAAAACAGTGGTGAGACCAGCGATGCTTTATGGTTTGGAGACAGTGGCAGAACTGGAGACAGGAGGCAGAGCTAGAGGCAGATGTTGAGGTTCTCTTTAGGAGTGACGAGGATGGATAGGATCAGGAATGAGTCGATCAGGGGGACGGCACATGTTTGATGTTTTGGAGAGAAGGTCAGAGAAGCCAGACTGAGATGGTTCGGCTATGTACAGAGGAGGGGATCGGAACTATATTGGTAGACGGATGCTGGAATTGGAGATGCCAGGCAGGAGGTCAAGAGGAAGACTGAAAAGAAGATTTATGGACGTAGTGAGAGAAGATATGAAGGTAGTTGGCGTGAGAGAGGAGGATACAGAGAAGAGGGTTAGATGGAGAAGGTTGATTCACTGTGGCGATCCCTGAAAGAGAAAAGCCGAAAGGAAAAGAAGAAGTATCACTTTGAATGAGGAAAATATGACTTTTTGCCGGACGATACGACAAACAGAATGAATTAAAGTGATTTTATTTATTTTGGGTCATACGTCAGATCACGGACACCAACAGCATTTGGATGGGATTTGCCGTCACTGTGCAGTACACAAAGTAAGCGCTAGAGGGCAACGTCAGGCCGTGAGAGCGAGACCGAAAATTACGTGGTCGCCAAGTTGGACCAATCAGAGCCGCAACGGGACGCCTTTAAGACCAACACGCCGACAGGTATTAACGTGAATGTTTCACCGATTGAATCTAGACGTTTCAGGTGAGAGTAAAGTCCCTCCTATTAAATAACGATCCGTAAAGATCGTTGAGGTTTAGTCGTATTGACTTCGTTAAAAAGTTCCAACTGACTCAGTTTCAGTGCCACATCACCAAACTTCAGTCAGAAATTGGACGTTTACACCGATTTGCTCATGAACACTTTTCAAAAATAAGACAGGTTTATACTTCGAATGACAAAATATCTATATTTGTACGAGTTTCAAGCTGTCTTTTTTTCCTCGTAAAGTTTTTAAAAGTGTGTCATGCTACTCCCCCCTGATGGCAAGAAAACTGCTGAGGCTCACCGTTGTGGACGGTACATTGTGAGAAAGCGGTGGCCAAACGTCATTTAAATTTAGCTGATTTGCAGTTTTTCTTTCCCGCCGGGGAGAATATTTCGCTGGAATACGACAGTTTACAACTTTGTGCGCTTTATTATGATCCCGTCTGTCATCCGGCCCCTGGCAGGAATATACAAGAGAAATGACAAGAATAACATAAAAGATTACCAGAGCAACAGGCGAGGTTATGTTCACGTGGTTTTGCGTGAAGTCCCGCGATATTTTGGGTGATTTATTGTGGCTTATTTTTGTCCCCATAGTACATGGCTATTTAAATGTGATTTGTACGTCTTTTTGTCAGTTTTCCAGATCCATGCTTTTTTTTTTCTTCTAAAATTTCAATTAACACAATAATCGCTTTTAAAATTATGCAGAAAACAAGCATGATCAGAAAATTTTTCAATTACTCAGCAAAAATGAGGATTCAATTCAATTTCATGTGATTTCATTTTTTTTTTTTCACCAAAAGTTTCTACTGTTAAAAGCCCTTAGTCATTTTTAAACCTTTCATGTTAGATGTAAACCTTGGTCTATGTGATTCGGATCACACAGGCTGTGTTTGACACGCTTAGACTGACTGCTGTGCTGTGATTTGTCCACCTGATCCGGGTGAAGTCATGGCTGAAAGTCTTCTTCTGCATGTGGCATCAACAAAACAGTGAGAATTTCCAATCACATGATGGGTGTAAGCGATCCAACGTTGCAGGAAGTGCAGTCAATGGTAATATTCATAAACAAGCTCCTTCCTTATTGTTTTTTTTTTTCTCAACTTTAGCCGCTTGCTGATCAAATTGGGGTTAAAATAAGTGCACATAAATAATCACACAATTCTTTGAAATCAGAACATACAAACTATTACATATTTAAGTGCATATCAGTGATTTATTCATTCATTTTTTTAAATTGAGTTTTCCGGTCTCCTCCTGGTGACCTCTGAAAATTTTGATAATTTGGAAAATATTAGTCAACTTGAACTCCTCTGTGTGTCCCTATTGGCTGCAGCTCAGCTTATAAGAGGTTACCGCCCTCAACTCAGACACCTCATCAAGCGGGGCTCATCAAGCGGGGCTTGATGAGGTCCAACACCAGAGTGAATTTCATCAAAACCCTGCTTCTGCAAGGAGGGATTGAGTTCAGCTTTGAAGAGCAAAGAGCCGGACGACACCACCAGCGGTGACCGCGCCTGGCGAATGGTGCGTTCACACGTAAGTAAGTCTACTTACGCCAGTCACCATGGCATAATCTGAAAGACACCTTCAAATAAAATGTATTATCATTCATGATCTTGACAGTAACACTGCCTCCACTCAAATCTTTAGTTTGGCCTCCATACTAACCCTAATTGACACTGGCCTACGATTGCAGAGAAACGGAGGCACCTGACAGGGGTTAAGGAGCAGCTGATCCAGGAGCTACCAGGGAAAACGAGCCTTGTGCAGCAGCAGCAGGTAATGTAGCACTTCACACTCCTGGGAAAATCTCTCCAGTGCTGTTTTACAGGAAAAGGAATGGCAACAAATGCTGAAAATGTATCAAGTACTACAAACTGTATAGTTAAATAACAAGTGACTACAATCAAGCAGAACACGGTGGAAACTGTCTAGCAACACTGCAAACACTACAGCAAACCTGCAAACTATTACTGAAGTTCAGACATAAATATCTAATTATAGCTCAGGGATGTAAAAGTTGTCATCTCTGTAATTATAGAACAATGGCATTTTGTTTTGCAGGTTTCCGTCTCCTTCACCACTGTCCTCGGTAAACCTCCACCCTCCTTCCAGATATTTGATGAGTCAGCGACTGCTGATACTCCGCATCCCGACGTGACGGCGAGCGCGCTGGTGGACAATGTTTTCCTGCGCCCTGACGAGACCCGCCTGTGTCTGAGGGTCCAGTGTCGGGATCCAGGTGCGACTCGGTCCAGCTTTGTCCTGGTCTGACTGGCAATGCATTCCAACAGATTCTGTCTTTCCTATCTTATAGATGTCATCGGTTCCTCGGTTCTCTCTCAGGTTTGTTTCCCAATCGTCATCTAGCTGGTTCTAGAGCTGGATTTGTTTGGTGAAAAGTTAACTGAACACAATAAACCCCTCAAGGCCAAATCCAAGTGGTGGGGCGATCGCAGACCTGGGGACCATGTCGGGTTCCAAGCTGCCTACCACCAACATACAGAAACAGTTATTCAAACATCAGAGGATCTTGATCACAATCCAGGAAAGCAGCATGGAGGAGCAGACTTTCACCTCCGCCAGCAACTCTAGTCCTCTGGACCAGGAGGAGCCCCACTCACCTGTTGAGGTTGATTCAGTCTAATCCAGGAACATTACTCCCACAGTATTTCTGCTCTTGTCTTCCAATATCGTGACATGTGTTAATTTAATCCACAGATAGGAGTCAAAATGTTTCTTTTCTTCCTTTTTAGTAATTTTTCTTAATAGGATTTCTTGTCTTTGTGGTATTAAACAGTAATTTGTTAATTTTTGTGTGTGTGCCTGTGTATTCTCCCATCAGCGTAAGGAGTTTTGGATCTCCGTGACCCAGGCCTACGGTGGCGGCCACTTGATCTCAGTGCCATCACTTCCTGCCCAGACTTGACCTATTTGCATCTTCTGGAGAAGGACACGTTCTCAGTGTATGAAGGAGAGTCCGAGGGCGGTTTCGTCATCATCAAGGTGAAGCTGGATCTTATGCTTCTTTTTGCTCTTGAGTAAAGCTGATGGAGAATTCACTACAGCTCCCACAATGCACCGGCTTAAAAGGTCAACGTATCCTGCATTTGATTGCAGGTTGCAATCTGAGGTTCTAGCACAAAGTCAAATTTGGGCCACGTTGCTGATTCACCATGTCATTTCACTTCCATACAACAGAAAAGCTTGGTCATTGTAAAGTGCAATACAACGAAATTAAGGTAAGACCTAATTAATTCGAGTAAAAGACTTTGGGATTTAAAAAGAAACTTTCAAGTAGGTGGACTCATTCCAGGGTTCCTGCATATTCCTAGAAAGTCTGGAAAAATGCCAAAAAATAGCATTTATTTCAAATGAGAGGAGCATCAAAATGTCATGAGATGACTTATAGGATGATCTTAATTCAGTTAATTCATAAAAGTTAAAGGAGGAAGAAATCAGACAAAGTATCAAAAATAATAAGCGAAAAGTTGTTTTGATAGCTTATTTCTTTAAGCATCCTATGAAAGAGTATGTATTTGTCTGAAAATGGGAAAAATGTAGATGAAAATCAGGAAAATTGTGCCTGAAAATTGACTTAACATGAACTTTGATTTAAAAAAAAAAAAAAAACAAAGAAAAAGAAAGAAAGAAAAACAGCAACCACAAATAACAGGGAAATACCTAAAATGAACAGTTACAAGAAAATAACAGGTTCCAGAGGCTCGTGGGAATTATCGTAATTGTAGCCACCAAACTGACAAACCTTTAAATAGAGCGAACAAAGGAGTGTATCGGTGTAATCCTCCCCCTCCTCCTGGTCTCTATGGTAACGGTGGGCGTTGTGTCTGCAGGTGGACAGAGAATGGCTGCCCTGGGATTTCCACTTGTTCCGTTGCCTGAAGAAGAACCTCCCCACCATCGGAGGCACCCCACCTCAGATCAGCTGTTTCCTATTCGAGGACGGCTGCATCACCGTGTACACGACGCCCCCCAAGCACCTGTTCACAGTGTGTTCCCATTTGGGTGAACGTGGGGGGAAAAGTTGACATTTTATTATAAATAAATAAACAAATTTAAAAAAGCAACCCCTCTCTAACCTGCGACTCCTGCGACAGGAGCTGAGCGAGTGGGTGATCAGCGAGTTGTCTGTCGATGTCTGGGCCAGTGCTCTGCTGCGCCTGGTGTTGGTGCTGCAATCCAGCGGGATGGCGAACGCCACGCTGACGCCACACCTCCTCGTCTGCTGCCACAGGTCGGTCATAGGAGGCAGCTGGTGAGGTTTGTTTCACAGGAAGTGGGGGGTTCTCCGAGTGACTTTCAGCTATCTTGTGTCAGGGGGTTTTGCGGTCCTAACTTCTTGTTCCCGGTGGACATGTCTGACACTTTGGACCTGGAACTCCAGCGAGACGTCAGGGAGGTGCGGCAGCTGCCTGCCGCTCACAAATACATCAGCCGAGGAGTGCTGGACCCAACCACCCCGCCCCAGCAGGTGCAACCCCTGAGAGCCGGCTCAACTCCATCCACGCTGCTCACTGGGCTCAAATCCATATCGACTCCTCCCATCAGGAGGACCAGGTAGGCTTGGCTGAAACAGTCCATCTCCTCCTGACGAATAGCAGCATGGTCCTGGTGAGAGACGATGAGGGCAGAGAGGTTCTGTGGCAACCAACCCCAGTATGCTTGATGTCCATGTGACACCTGGATTCTTCAGTTTTGTTGATTTGACACTTCTTAACCTGACTGAACCTCTTCCTCTCTGCAGCGATACACTCTCCTGGATGTGGAGGAAGTTCTTCCATTCACTGCTGAATGCCGGGCAACGCTCTTCACTGTCGGTCCTGAGGGACGTGACCAAGCAGCTGTCCAGTCTGTACAGCTGAGACATCCCCCCTCCCCCCGCGGGTTCCGTCCAACTTTATGTCTGTTTTTTTTTTGTTTTTTTTTGTGACACCAAAATCCATTAATAAGAGGTTATTTTGTAGAAAGTTTGACAGCGTTTGAATCAACCGGTTCCCCTCAAGATTGGATTAAAAAAAAAAAAAAAAAAAGTCATCTGAAAAGTTTTTTTTTTTAAAATA
>CAAKHD010036487.1:125183-170882 GCA_901007705.1 Fistularia tabacaria | reverse complement strand
GGTGTTTCCCTTGTAACCGGGGGGGGGGGCCCCCCCACAGGTGGCCAGATCAGGGCGGGGGGGGTCAAAAAACCCCCCCCGCGGTCAAAAAACCGCCTTGGCCCCAGTCAGATGCCCTTTTCTTTCCCTGCCGTATCCTGTTCCTTCAGCCGCTGAGCAAACACACGGGAGGGAGGAAACTGAAGGACATTAAATGTAACGGCGGGGAAGAAGGAGGGGGAAAGAAAACCGGAAATAGGGGAGGTCACGTGACACCAGGTCTGTGTTTATGTTCGCAGGTGGATGTGCTCCTGCACTTTTTTTTTGACAAAACACTAACTTTTAAGCGTGAATTAAAACAATTCAGACAATTTTGAACCTCAGGGTGACTTAGTGTTATTAAATTAATGAATTTTCAAAGCACTGTGCAAAAACATGAGTTGATCTGTAACTTTGGCCTTTGAAGTGGAACTAACATCAGTTATACAGTTATAGTCAGTGAGCTAATATTTGCTAAGTGTGTGTCATTGCCATGCAATAGAAACTAACCCTTGTAAACCACTGAGGAAAGTATACTGTATACAAAGTAGTTAGGTAGCTTAGTGGGATGCTCTGCAGTGCAGCTTAACATTAATTTTATTTTTACTAGTCTCGTTTTCAAGTTTTTTTTGGTGTTGTTTTTGTTTTTTTGTTGTATTTTTTGCTCAGAAGTACATTTCATACAAATTGTGGGGGCAGGTAAGCGTTGACACTCATTAAATAATTTCTTGTTAATTGGGTGAAATATTGAAATTATATTCACCTCCAGCCTGCGTTCAAGATAAACAGCATTGAAAACGAATGGCCGATTGAATTAATGATTTATCTGTAGCTTCCGTTTTTTTCCAGACAAAAAAAGTTGGGATGTTTCATGGTTAATTTCTCATTAATATGATTATCAAAGAAATCGCCTATTATTACCAAGGTGTTTTCTGAGTGACTGAGGCTGCAGCTCCAATTGATACCGTGCAGGTTCAACTTGGCATAAGCTGTTTGGTTGGTTTGTGTTCGAGGTCATGTGATCCTGCTCAGGTAAACTGACTAAACAGGAATTATTTTAGCCAGCACAGCAACAGCGTGCATTTTGTTTGTTACCCTATGGAATGTGGGTTATTGTCTTAAGTTTGCAGTAGTTATATTTGCATGTCTAAGCGCCAGCTCGCTGCTTCCTGCTATCCTTCTCAGGATGGTGCTGCACCAGCGGATATGTTCCGCCGCAGGAGTAAGAAGCGAAGGCCCGAAATCTCGGGGCCGCTGGACTTTGAGCACCGAGTCCATACATCTTTTGACTCGGCCACGGGACAATACTTGGGCCTGCCACCGCAATGGCAGAGCATCATTGACACACTGAAGAGGCCGCGGCCCCTGGTAGACCCATCCACCATCACAGAGGTCGAGCTCAAACCCAGGAAGGTCAGCAAGTCTTAATGCATTTTTTTTCCTCAAGCACCTCCTTTCCAGTGTTTTTATGGCTGCTATTTTTAGAAATTAAGTACTTCCTTGCTAGGTTTAATCTAATGTCTTACCGATCATTACTGGTGTCCCGACATTGTAGCCGAGTAGCCAGGAGTTCAGAAGCTTAGATGAGAGTAATCTTAAAAATAAAGAATAAAATTATCTAAAAATCATATCCCATAATTGCTGTAAAAGAAAAAAAAATGAAATTCTCTCCAAAATTTGCAGAACACATCATAACAGTGGTCTAGTTTAAAATAAAACTGTACTGTTACTGTGACTATGACTGTTACTATGACAGACCTAAAAAAAAATAGCAAAGATTCACAAAATATCAATATTTTTTATTGTTTTAAATAATAGGTTCAACAGAATAATGTTAATGTTGTCGAGTGTTCTAAATAAAATGTCTCATATTTGGACTCATGCTGATCCGACTTCACATGGCTTGCTCTGCAGACAATTGTCCGGGGCAGTTTCATTGGTCATGGTGACTACATATCCCACGTGATCGCCGAGATGAGCCGCCTGTCCGTCACCAGCTCCAACTCTCTGCGCCGCAGCAGCCCGTCAGCACGGAAACGGGCACGTTCGATGGGCCGGCTGGGAGAACTGGAGGAGACCGGCTTGTACCAGTATGAAATCGGTCGGGGCAACGACGGGAAGGATGCCTCGACCTATTGGCAGGACCGGATCCGGCAGGTTCGCAGCGAGAGCGTCAGCCCAAAGACGAGCGGCAACGGCAGGACATCAATGTCAATGTCCACCGCTCTGTCTGATGCCACGCCTCCCGCGACTTCCAAATCGTGGGGGTCGAGCTCCATTGAGTATTCCCGTGGGGAGAGGGTGAGGCTAAGGCGTGGCGTGAGCAGACGGAGGCCAAGTTCCTGCCAAGTGAACACTCATCTTCGACCAAAACCATCTGCCGATCAGTTGCCGGACCTGGTGTCCTCTTCTGGGGACGCTCCCAAACGGCGTCAGTCCTCCTACGACATCCAGGTGACGACATCTAAGGTACTGTTAGCTACTCTTGCTGCTAATTGTTAAGTGAATTGTACCTTTGGGGTATTTTACTCCATTTTTTAGGGGCAACTTTTGTGGGGTAATTCATTCCAGCTGTGGGTGTTAAAATCTTTTTGTTAACTGTCAGAATTTCTGAAAATCCAATTTCTTATTAATCATTTTTAATTAAGAGACGCAAGAATTTTTTTGTAACTTTCCAAGCATAATTAAATGTTGTCGGGACTTCCGGCTTGACACAACTTATAAATAGACAAAGTTTGTACACTGTTGAATAAAACGGATAAAAAAATAGATGGTAACAGCATAAAAACGGATGATTGCAGCAGGAAAAAAAAAATCAAATTAAAATGTAATTAAGTTAGTATTTAAAAAATAATATTGCTGAATTTTACCTAATTTTCAATTTAAATTTATCTAAATATCCCCAGGCGAGCTCCTCATCCTCTACCAACCCACTGCCCCCACCTAACAGCACCAGCACCCCCATCCCTAGCCGAGTTTCACCTCACCCGTCGCTGACGCTGAATAAACCAGGTCCCCCGGACCAGCTAGGTTCCCCGGCTCTTCTGCCCCGCCCCTCTCCCGCTGGTTCGCCTGGACCCGCCTCCTCCCACCCGTGTCCCGCCCAGCAGCAGCCCGCGGGGGTGCCGGACAGCCCGCGGAAGGTCAGTCACGAACAGTTCAAAGCCACTCTGCAGATGGTGGTCGACCCCGGCGACCCGCGGACCTCACTTGAGAACTTCGTGAAGATCGGAGAGGGGTCGACCGGCATCGTGTGCGTCGCCAGGGAGCGGCACAGCGGTCGGCAGGTGGCCATTAAGATGATGGACCTGAGGAAGCAGCAACGTCGGGAGCTGCTCTTCAACGAGGTAACGGAGAGCACAACAGTTTGAGAACTTAAAAGTTACTTTAAATGTTGGTGAAAATAATTTTTCACTATAAATCAGGCAATTTTCTTAATTTGATGGGATTTTCTTGGCATAAATTTGATGTATTTTTGTCCCCATATTTTTTTTTCTAAATTCTTATTAAAAAAATGAAGACACTGGAGTGTTCATAGCACGTCTGTCTGTTGTTTGTATGTGGGATGTTATGTGTGTGTTTGTGTGTCAGATGGTCACTATTACATTAGTATTTTTTTAAATAAATTCCACCATCCTGTGGCTCAACGTGGGTGTTTTCTGAGATTTCTTTGCAATTAGATTTATTTAAAAATAATATAGCTAATTTTGCAGATTGATTCTGCGTTTATTATCCGCATTTTTATATGCAGAGAAGGGTGTAGGAGGCACTTAAGTCAGTGCTAATGTAATTTCTGGATAATTATAAAATATTTCATGATCATTTTCAGGGAATTTTTGTCAATTTTTGACAAATAAACATTTGTGTGTGCGTGTGAATCAGGTGGTCATTATTACATAGGAGTTTTTTGATTAATTTCCACAAATTATTTTGTTCAGTGTGGATGTTTTCTGGAATTTCTTTTCAATTTAATTTATCTATTCAAAAAATAATTTTGATAATTTTGCAGAATTATTTTGTGTTTATTCTCCGCATTTTTATATGTAGAGAGGGATGTCGGAGCCCCTTAAGTCAGTGCAAATGTAATTTCTGGATAATTTTTTGATAATTTCATGATCATTTTCAGTGTATTTTCATCAATATTTCCTGACATTTTTGTGCGCGTGTGTGTTTGTGTGTGTCAGGTGGTCATCATGAGAGACTACCGGCATCAGAACATGGTTGAGATGTTCAGAAGTGCGCTGGTGGGGGACGAGCTCTGGGTCATCATGGAGTTCCTGCAGGGCGGCGCTCTCACCAACATTGTCAGCGAAACACGGTGAGCGGGGCACTGTCATGGTATGACAGCACAACTTTCAAAGATACTGTTGTGCATTTTGTATGTGAGTGTGTGTGTACACACATCAGGCTGAATGAGGAGCAGATTGCCACGGTGTGCGATGGCGTCCTGCGCGCTTTGTCATATCTTCACTCTCAAGGTGTCATCCATCGAGACGTGAAGAGTGACTCCATCCTGCTGACCCTGGACGGAAGGGTAACACATAACCTTACACACACACACACACACACCACCCCTAACCCCAAACACACACACACACATACACACCCACCCACACACACACAGAAAGTGTGTGTTTATTTTTACAGTTAAAAAGGTGCCATCATTTTTATTTGCTGCATAAAAAGTAAAATGATTTCCTCACGAGGACTCAAGTCATCATTAAATTCCAAGGATCTCTTCTTCGTCCCTGCCCGCAGGTCAAACTCTCGGATTTCGGTTTCTGCGCTCAGATCAGCAAAGACATCCCGAAGAGGAAGAGCCTCGTTGGGACGCCGTACTGGATGGCGCCTGAAGTGATTGCCAAAATCCCCTACGGCACCGAGGTAAGTCCAGCATGTGCGAAAGAGCCCATCCGAAACTGTCCTTCTTACAATTTTGACCTTTGACATTTGACCTCTCGCTGTTGCGCCCATCAGGTGGACGTGTGGTCGTTGGGTGTCATGGTGGTGGAGATGATGGACGGAGAGCCGCCTTACTTCAGTGACACGCCCATCGCCGCCATGAAGAAGCTGAGAGATGAACCTGCACCAAGTGTGAAGAACAACCGGGTCGGTGGCTAGTAAAAAAATGTCCATTTTGAATCTTCAATTGGTATTTTTTAAATAATTCCCTCAGATGTCACTGATCAACTTGGGTGTTTTCTGTTTTTTTTTTTTTTTCAGTTTTATTTATTTACTCTTGTCAATTTCTGGGTCCAGGTCTCCCCGATACTGAAGGACTTCTTGGGTTGCATGTTGACCCGCGACGTGTCACAACGTTGCAGCGCCGCCAACCTTCTGCACCACCCCTTCCTGCTGCAGGCTGCCTCGCCACACTGCCTGGTGCCACTGGTGGAGCAGCACCGCCGCCGCATGTCGCTCTGCTAATGATTTTCCAAGTAATCGCATCGTGACCTTTGACCCCCCCACATCCAGGAACGTGACCACGTGCTGATGTCACTGACTGTAAAAACTTTACCTGCACTTTGAAACCGCGGCCTTTTTTATTTTGAAGTTCCTTTCCAGAATTTCCTGTGAGGAAAAGAAACCAAAACATTTTTCGTTTTTGCCTAGAAACTACTACTACCCCACCTATTTACCTTTGCCCCCATGCCCCCCCGAAAATGCAAACACATTTCAGTTTGTCATCAAATATTTGATGTGTGTCATATTTTAAGAAAAAGACCATGAAAATGTAAATTAAAGCTGTTTATATTTTTTGGAAAATTCTCTATTTTCTATTTTCTATTCTGGCCGCTTTACTGTGATGTTTACATAAAAAAAATAAATTGTTAATTTGCAAATCGATTTTGTGTTTATTCCCTGCATTTTTCTGGATAATTATAGATAATTTCCTGATCATTTTCAGGGCATTTTTGCCAATTTCTCGCACATTTCTGGCGATCTCTGGTGTGAAATTTGTTTTTTTTTCTTAGCATAAACATTTGGATCACTTAGCAGGTATTACTTTTCCCATTTTCATGTCATGGCTTCACCTTTTTCAGGTCAATCATTGTTCATGAAAGAGAATAATATCAGGGCGCCTGTTGACTAAAGAACCTCCTCAGATGAGGGTCGGAAATGAAAGCGGAAGTCAGATCTTCACAGCGGTGGTTGAAAAATGAGGCTGGGGATTTAATCCCTTCAGGTGGAATTAAGCTAAGCCTCCAATCAGACTGAGAGTGCATTAATCTGACAGCGCGACGTGTCATCACCTGCCCCACCCTGCATCTCACACAAGAGTTCACCCAGAAGCTGTTAAAAAGTGATTGGAAATTATCTGTGTTAAGATATATTCGACCTGTTTAGACTGGCTGGGAACTTTCTTGTGTGGAAATTCAGGCCGACCCCCAACCAACCCACCCCACCCCCGGTATGTCGACAACGTTCTTCTCAAAAACTACATCATGTTAAAATAAATGCTCGTTTTGTTTTACTTATCAGTTCTCCGTACGTGAGTTTGCACTCCGGCCTCACAGCAAAAGGCTCCCTGGTTAGATTACAACAAGGGGCCTTTCTGTGAGGGGACTTGTTCATAGTTCATTGTTCATGTTCATAGGAGACCTTAAATGGCTAAATGGGTTAATGGGAGAGGGAATGGTTGTATGTCGCAATATGATGCATGAATGGAATAATGAGTGACGGAATGAAAGTACTAAAAAAAAAAGCCCAAAAGACAAAGAGAAATTTGAATTGTATACCAAACAAGAGCTTAGAGTAATTTCTTGCCCATTTTTCTTAAAATTTCTCTTTTTGAGTTTTCTAGCCAAGCTCCTTTTTCCAAGAAGAATTTTAAAAGAGTTGCAAGTGATTTATTCACTTATCTATTCATATTTTCATAGTCCCTACTCTCAGACTCTTGCGTTTCCTCTTCTCTCTCTGCTTCCTAACACAGCTTCCTCCTCTCACTCTTCGACCCACAGAGGCGCAATTTCCACCGGCACCCTATAGGTTATCGGCACCAACGGCGGTCATTTTTAACCTGGCACCTTGACCGGTAAGAGTGTTGTCGGTTTGATTCGCATATTTGGGTTTGGCACAGGTTTTACACCGGATGCCCTTCCTGATCCAAATCCTCTGCATTTATCTGAGCTTGGGACTGGCTCAGGAAGACCCTGGCTTGTGCCCCACTGAGGCTGCAATAGTATTAATTCAGTATCAATGCCACTTGTTCTACACTCAGGATCACAGATTTTAGGGGGTACTGGAACCTATTCCATCGGTCATTGGGCGAGAGGTGGGGTTCAACCTGAACCGCTAGCCAGTCGATCGCAGAGCCACATATAAAGACATGCAACTATTCACTCTGTCATTCACACATCATATAGGGACAAAATCATTCACTCATTAATTCACATCTGGACAATTCAGGGTCTACAATGGACCTACTGCATGTTTTTGGACTGTGGGAGGAATCCGGAGAACCCGGAGGAACCCCGTGGAGACACGGAGAGAACATGGAGACTCCATATAGAAAGGGCCCCTGTTGCAAACAAACCAGCAAACCTATTGCATGTTGTTCCATGCAAACTTTGCAAATTATTTATTAGTATTTTAATTGCTATCATAGACCTAACATTAGTCAAGCTATTTAAAATTGCCTGGTGAGGATTTACTTTTTTGGCAAACTTTGCTGTAATTTCATTATATTTTTTGCTTTTTTTTAGTGTCTTGCTTATCTTTCACAGTTTTCATCTAATAATTGCCAAATCATTGATTAGCAAGAACATATTGCATGTTGACTTCAGTAAAAGCATCACAAACCACCCATCCAAATGATTATATGACGGATGTTTTCATACATAAACCAACAGCCTGACCTTTGAGGTTGTTTTCAGAGATTGTCATATTTGCAGATTAACCTCACACAGATTACTGATGGTTGGATTGCTGCGTGATTAAAGTGTGTTCAGAGGCGGCGTCCAGGACACGTGAAGGAAGGCCCACATTAATCCAGAATGGTGAATTGCTTTTTTTCTCTTTGGATCCTTTGTATGAAATCGCAAAACTTCTCTTCAAATAATAATGATTATTATTATCATTGTCATCATATTAAGTAACTAAGGAGTAAAAGATAATGCAGAGTTTATGTTGGGGTTAAATGCAGTGCTATAAATAATTTTAATGACTGATTATTCTGAAATGGGACATAAAATACTATATTTAAAAAGTATATATTATAGCAATAAATTCAGCATGAATCAAAAAATAAATGAATGGTGAGTGACTGCACTTTAGACTAAAAAGTCTTAACAATAATAACATTAGGATGAAATGGATGTATTTTTTATTTTTTTGAAATTGTCTCATCCACCCCGGTTAAATAAACAAAACAACAACAACAACATGTTACTTCTTCTCAGTAACGACCTCCATCCCAGATCCGAAGGAGTCCGTCTCCCTCCATCTGGTGTCCGCCTCCGGGTCCCGGCCTGCAGCCGCCCGGTTGGTCGGGAGGTTGGACGGATCCTCCGGGGTCACAGGCGGGGACGCCGGAGCCGCCGGAGCCGCCGCAGCCGAGGAGGTGAAGCCCTGTTCGACGTGAGGAGGCGCAGAGGGTCCGCTGTGGGGAGCCTCCGGTGCCGTAGACGTTAAGTGATCGCTTTCACCTAATAGCTCGTTTATATCCGTGAAATGACTGCGTGGGAACGTATCGATCACAGTACTATTGAACTGATCAACGGTCTCCGTATCGATCCGCATATTGATCACTCCATCATCCGTGACATCACTTCGGTTGTGTCCAACTTTATTACCGGCGTCGACGCACTCCGTCTTATTGAATGTGCCTCCGCCGCGGAGGTCGCGGTCCGCTCCGGCCCCGGGGCTCTTACCTCCCGGTCCTCCAAGGTCAGACCGGCTTCCGGTCAGTCCGGGTCCGGCGGTGGGTTTCCAGATGAGACTGTAGTAAAGAGCCAGGACGGCGGCGGCCAGAGACACGGACATGACGTAGGCGACCACGGTGGCAAGTCTCACCCACCTCTTGTTGGCTTTGGCTACCAGCCTCGCCTTCCTGTCCCCGGTGTACTTGGCTGGCTTGCCCCCCGCCGCCGGGCTCAGTCCGGGTTTCCACGTCCGCGGGTCCCGCATGGCGCCCGGGCTGGCTTCGGACCCTCGGACCGTGAGGCGGGCTCAGTTGGAGCCTGGCAGAGGCTTCGGCGCGCCGGCGAAGAACCGAGGACCTCCCTGTCTCTCCGTTATCCACATCTGGACTCCGAGCATCGTCAATTTCAGAGCTGACCAGGTCCGGAAATGCAATGAAACATCCTTCAAAATAAAAGCTCCGGTTTTTCTATTTCCAAATGAAAACAAAAGCGAAAGCAGCAGCAGCAGCGGCAGCACCAGCGGCAGCAACAACAACAACAACATAAATAAATAACAATGCTGAATTTTATTTGAAGGCACCCCTCTTGACACTCAGGACATCTGAATATAAATCATACATAAGGATTAATAATAATAATGATAATAATAATCATCATCATCATCATTACTACAATTACAAGAAAAGAAGACAGGTAGGAATCTCAGTGCTCATCTGTAATTGTATTTCTCCACACATTGTTGACATGATGACAACAAAATTGTTACCTCTGTTTTTGTTGCCACAGGAATACATTCAATTAAATAATCAATTATTTTATTCAATCATGGAAGATATTAATTTGAGATAACAAGAGGGTGGTTTAACTTTCAAAGATGTGTTTTTTTTTTTTGTTGCAGAATTAGGTGAAAAATAATGAAAATATGTGCTTAGTAAATCATTCCAAACAAAAGTTAGTTCATGGATTTAAACTCCTGACTGACTGGGCGAGACATTTTAGTTCAAATAGGAGGTTTGAAGGAAAAACCAGCCTGAAATCATGACGTTCCATTCGGATACTGCGCTGTTGGATAAACTTTAAACTGCAGTCGGCATGACGACCAGTAACTCCTGCTTTGGAACCACTGATGAAACAACCATCCGCTTACAGGAGCCTGAAAAACAGATAAATCGCAAATTGTGTGGGTCATTTTTATTCATATAACCACTGTTTGCTAGACAAGAAAAAATAAAACTGGCTCTATGCTTTTAATTCACCTGATGTTCCAGCTGGACCTCCTCAATCGTCCAGAGTTTTCTTGGACGACCCGTCCCTGGTCTTGGCCCTCAGCTTGTTCAGCTGTGACTCGGCGATGTCGGCCCTCTCCTCGGCCTCCTCCAGCTCGTGCTGCAGCTTGCGGAATTTGGCCATGTTGGTGTTCGCCGCCTCCTCGGCCTCCTCGGCGGTATGCTTGTAGGACTTCACCTTCAGCTGCAGCTTGTCCACCAGGTCCTGAAGGCGAGCCATGTTCTTGCGGTCCTCCTCGGTCTGGTAGCTCAGCTCCTTGATGCGACGCTCGTACTTGCGGACCCCCTTCACGGACTCCGTTCCCCTCTTCTGCTCAGCCTCCAACTCGTTCTCCAACTCTTTGATACGAGCTTCCAGTTTCTGGACTTGCTTCTTGCCACCCTTCATTGCGATCTGCTCGGCTTCGTCCAGGCGGTGCTGCAGGTCTTTGATGGTTTGCTCCATGTTTTTCTTCATGCGCTCCAGGTGAGCACTGGTGTCCTGCTCTTTCTTCAGCTCCTCGGCCATCATAGCCGCGTCCGTGATGGCCTTCTTTGCTTTCTCCTCGGCGTTGCGGTTCTCCTGTATGGCCTCCTCCATCTCGTTCTGCATGCTGAGCAGGTCCACCTCGTGCTTCTTCTTCTGGTTGATCAGGCCGGTGTTCTGGGAGTGGAGGAGCTGCATGCGCTCCATGGCGTCGGTCAGCTCCTGCTCGGCCAGTTTGCGACTCCTCTCCGTCTGTTCCAGGGCGACCCTCACCTCCTCCAGCTCGGCCTGAAGGAGGTTGTTCCTGCGTTCCAGGAGACCGATGTTCTCCCTCAGGTCGTCGTTGCCGTGCAGTGCGTCGTCCAACTGCAGCTGAGTGTCCTTCAGAAACGCTTGGAGGCTCTTCAGCTGTTTCTGGGCATCAGCAGCCTGCCTGTTGGCTTGGCTGAGCTGGATCTCCATCTCATTGAGGTCACCTTCCATCTTCTTCTTGACTCTTAGGGCCTCGTTGCGGCTTCTGGTTTCGGATTCAATGGACATTTGAAGGGACTCGACCATTCGCTGGTAGTTCCTCTTGGCTTGCTCCATTTCCTCATCCTTCTCCGCGAGCTTCCTCTCCATGTCAGCCTTCAACTGGTTGAACTCCAGCTGGCCTCGGAGAATCTTGCTCTCTTCGTGCTCCAAGGAACCTTCCGCTTCCTCCAGAGCCGACTGAAGCTCCGCCTTTTCTTGCTCGAGCTGCTTGCGGATCTTCTCCAGCTCGTGAGCGCTCCTGCCCCCCTCGCCGAGCTGATCCGTGAGGTCAGAAATCTCCTCCTGCAGGTTCTTGTTTTCCCTCTTCATGGTCTCCAGTTGGTCCAGGGACTCCTCGTAGGCGTTCCTTAGTTTGAAGAGTTCAGTGCTCAGAGATCGAGCCTCCTTCTGAGACGCCTCCAGCTCGCATTGCGACTCCTCAAGTTTCTGTTTCCACTCGGCCATGACTTTATCAAAGGTTCGCTGTTTTTTGTCCAGAGCTGTGGAAGCTGCATTGGACCTCTCGAGGTCCAGCATCAGGTCTTCAATCTCATTCTGCAGACGGTGTTTGGTTTTCTCCAGGGATGAACACTTTGCGTTCACCGCCTCAATTGCCTCCTCTGCCTCCTGGAGTCTCTGGACCAACTTCTTCTTCGCCTCCTCCAGCTCCTCTGTTCTCTGTATCCCGTCGGTTTCATACTTTGCCCTCCATGCCGAGACCTCGGAATTTGATTTGGACAGAGATCTCTGCAGCTCAGCCTTGGCCTCCTGCTCCTCTTCGAACTGCTCTCGGAGCAGGTCACAGTCGTGGCGAGCGGACTGCATGGCGTGGGCGAGCGCATTCTTTGCCTTGACTTCCTCTTCAAGTTGTCGATGTAGATCCTCCAGCTGCTGTTTGCACGAGTTCTTCCCCCTGGTCAGCTGTGAGATCAGACACTCTTTCTCCTCCAGCTGACGTCCCAGCTCGCCGTTCTCCGTCAGCAGTTTGGCCCTCTGGGTCGTCATGTCGTTGACGCTTCTCTGAGCCTCCTCGTACTTGCTCTTGTACTCGTTCATATTGTCCTCGATCGTTCGACTCATCTTCTCAATGTTGGACTTGTTCTTCACCACACTCTCCATGTTGGAGGATAAGTCATCCAGCTCCAGCTTCAGCTCGCTCTTTTCCTTCTCCAGCTTCTGTTTAACTCGTTGCAGGTTGTCGATCTGCTCGCCCAGTTCCGCCACGCTGTCGGCGTGCTTCTTCCTCAGGGAGGCGGCGGTGGACTCATGCTGGAGAGTGGATTCCTCCAGCTCGCGCCGCAGCTTCTGAAACTCGGCGTCCCTCTTCTTATTCAGCTCCACTTGAGTCGACGTGGCTCCGCCCGCCTCCTCCAGGCGCTCGCTGATGTCCTCCAGCTCGCGGGAAAGGTCCGAGCGCTGCTTCTCAACCTTGGCTCTGGCGGCTCGCTCAGCGTCAAGCTCCTCCTCCAGTTCCTCGATCCTGGCCTGGTTCTCTTTTAGTTTCTTCTGGAGCTGAGCCGAAGCGACCTGCTCGTCCTCCAGTCTTGAGTTGATTTGCGTGATCTCGAAGTCTTTCTTCTTGTGCTTTTCCTCCAGCTGCTGCTTGTCATTCTCCATATCCATCAAACTTTCCTGAGTGAGTTTCAGGTCTCCTTCCAGCTTCCTCTTCGAACGCTCAAGGTCCACCCTGACCTTCTTCTCTTGCTCCAAGGATCCCTCCAGATCGTCCACCTGCTGCTCTAGCTTGATTTTTGCTTTAGTCAAGCTGTTGGCTTTGTCCTCCTCGCTCTGAAGGTCATCCAGTGTCTGCTGGTGAGCCTCCTGCAGGGCCCTCTTCTCTTTGGTGAGCTTGATGATGTTCTCGTCCTGAGAGGCCATTTCCTCCGTGAGATTTTTCACCTTGTTCTCGGTGGCATGTTTCTCCTTCTCAACCTTGGCCAATGTCAGCTCAAGATCATCTATGTCTTTCTTCAACTCCGAGCATTCATCTTCCAGTTTCCGTTTCTTTGATGTGAGGTCCGCATTGAGCTCTTCCTCATCCTCCAGTCGCTCTGTCATCTCTTTCAGCTTGGCTTCCAACTGAATTTTACTCTTTATGAGCTGCTCGCAACGTTCCTCAGCATCCGTCAGTGTGTCCTGTTCGGACTGAATTTGCAGAGTCAAGTCGTTCTTCTCTTGGAGAAGAGTCACAATTTTCTCCTCGAGTTCCTTCCGTCGAGTTTCGGATTTCTCCAAAGCTTCCTTCAGCTTGTTGAACTCATCCTTCATGTTTGCCATCTCCTTCTCGGACTCTGCGCTCTTCAGCAGGGGTTTGATCTTGAAGAAGAGCTTCATCCAGGGCCAGTTCTTCACGCCCAGGAAGGACCGAAGGTTCCATTGGATGACCATGAGGGCATCTCTGCGCTCCACCAGCCTCGTGTACTCCGCCCTCATCAGCAGTCCCCGGGCATTTGCCTGGATCCTGGTGATGATTCGAGAGAGCTGCTCGTCTCGCATCTCCTCCAGGGTGCCCAGCAGGCCTGCTTTGAAGAAAACCTTTGTGTGTCCAAACTTGTACTGGGTGTGGTCGATGTCCAGAGATCCCAGCAACTTCTCTGCGCTTTTCTTGCAGTCAATGAACTGACCTTCAGGGATGGCAGAGGCATTCAGGATCCTGTACCGCTGCTTGAAGTCCCCATAGAGAACTCTGTTGGGGAATCCCTTTCTGCAGATCCTGATCCCTTCCAGAACGCCATTGCAGCGCAGCTGATGCATAACGAGGCAGTTGTCCATCACGCCTGGTGTTTTCCTCTCATTGGGAATCAGACAGCGGACAAAGTGGGGATGTGTCGTCTTGAGGTTCGTCATGAGCTTGTTTAGGTTTTCCCTGTGAAGAGCCGATACCGTTTGGAATGAGGAACCTTTCTTCTTTGCTCCTTTGCCGCTTCCCTTGTCGCTGCCATCGGCTCCGGCATAACTTGAAAACAGCAGGCTCAGGAGCTTGAGAGAGGATTTCTGATAAAGCCCGACAACAGTTTCATTGAGGGGATCTTTGTTTTTGACCAGCCAGCCGCTGATGTTGTAGTCTACAGTGCCGGCGTAGTGAACAAGAGCAAAGTGAGCCTCTGCTTTCCCCTTTGCCGGCCTCGGCTTCTCAAACATTTTGTTCTTGCCCAGGTGATTATCATAGAGTTTGGACTTGAAGGTTTGGTCGCTGGCTTTGGGAAACATACATTCTTCCTCCAGAATTGACATGATCCCCAGCGGCTTCTCAATCAGATCTATGCAAGCTTGCAAGTCCATTCCGAAGTCGATGAACTCCCAGTCGATGCCCTCCTTCTTGTACTCCTCCTGCTCCAGAACAAACATGTGATGGTTGAAAAACTGCTGCAGTTTCTCGTTGGTGAAGTTGATGCACAGCTGTTCAAAGGTGTTAAAATCGAAGATCTCGAACCCGGCGATGTCCAGCACCCCTATAAAGTACTGCCGGTGCTGTTTGGTGTCCAAGGACTGGTTGATCCTGACAACCATCCAGTTGAACATTTTTTCATACACAGATTTAGCCAGAGCGCCGATGGCATAGTAGACTTGGTCCACACTTTGGCCTTTGGTCACGTACTCATTTCCCACCTTAACTCTAGGATGGCAGAGTCCCTTGATGAGGTCGGCCGAGTTCAGCCCCATCAGATAGGCCGATTTATCTGCAGCCTCCGTCCCGTCAGGCTCAGCCTGCTCCTCGCGCTGCTTCTGCTTGAACTTCATGTTACCGTAGTGCATGATGGCACCTGTCAGTTTGTAGACAGCCATCTTCTCCTCTGGAGTGAAGCCAAGCACATCGAAGGCGCTGTCAGTGGCCATGAGCTCCTCTGAGTCGTTGATGGAGGCAACCGTTACCTCTCCTTGGGAGATGTAAGAGTAGTCATATGGGTTGTTAGTGATTAACAGCATGTCCAGAAGCTCGGGCTTCTCGTTGGACAGGATCTGGTAGAAGATGTGATAGTTCCTCTCGGCCTTTAGCTGAAAGGTCACACGTGACTTCTCCAGCAGGTAGGTCTCGATGTCAGCCGACGACAACTTTCCGCTGGTTCCGAAGTGGATCCGGATGAACTTCCCGAAACGGGATGAGTTGTCGTTCCTCAAAGTTTTGGCGTTACCAAAGGCTTCCAGTGCTGGGTTGGCCTGGATGATTTGATCCTCCAGCGTCCCTTTACTAGTGTCTTTTTTGCCGCCGCCAACAGCAGCAATGCTGGCAAAATACTGGATGACCCTTTTGGTGTTTACAGTCTTACCCGCTCCGGATTCTCCTGTGATGAGGACGGACTGGTTCTCTCGGTCAGTCAGCATGTACTGATAGGCGTTATCGGAGATGGAGAAGATGTGAGGCGGCGCCTCAGTCCTCTTCTTCCCCCTGTAAGCTGCCACCACCTCGGCATCGTAGACAGGGAGCCACTTGTAGGGGTTGACGGTGACGCAGAAGAGGCCCGAGTAGGTGTAGATCATCCAGGCAGCGTATCGCTCCTTCAAGTTGAACAGAACCGCGGGTTCGTGCAGGAAGGTGAACATCGCCATGTCTTCGATTTTGTCGAATTTCGGCGGGTTCTGCGGGTGCACATCCGTTTCCTTCACGCTGACGGTTGTTCCGTCGTCCTTTTTGATGGTCAGCGTGCCTCCGTCCTTGCTCTGGATTTTCCCCTTCACATACTCCTCTTTGTCATCCACCACAAAGCATTCGGACTTTATGTCGAAGGATCTGGTCTGAGCTTCCAGACGTTCCTTCTCCGACTTCCTGAGGAAGGGGGCAGCCTTCCCGAACTCGGCCATCAGAGCATCGCCCATGGTTGAGGTTGGAGGTCAGCAGCACCGGGACAAGAAAAATCAAGCTACAAAAACGAGCCTTGATGCCCTGATGGCTGTGACTGCGGCTTACCCTGGTGTACCGACGTTTATGAAGATGCTTGGTGAACCAAATAAGGAGATAAAAAAAAAAAGAAGGTTGGCTCTAAATTTGTCTGAGGGCAGATTCAGGACCTTTGGCTGTTAGGAGTCCATCTTAGGAAAACCAGAGATTCACTCCTTATCTGCCTCTTGATAGAGTCTGGATGCCTCACCATTGAGACCGCATCACTTTGACCTCCTCAAAGTCACAACTGCTGCAGAATTGCTGTCTCTGTGACGGCCTTTCTGCAAATTATTGCTTATTTTGAGATTGTTCCTTGCAGGCTTTTAGGTGACTTCCTCCATAATATCGAAGGCCATCTCTCTTAATGTTTTACAAATATTCTAGCTGAACTTTTGGGTCTCTTCCTACAATTTTTTTTAAAGATAAATAATACTAATTTAAATTATGTAATATTGTATTCTTTTTTGAAGATTCCCAATTAGCACTTTAAAAGTCTCCTTCAATTCCACATCAAGAAACATTTCTAAAAAAATCTTTCAGTTCCAACATTGTGTTTGAGCATAGTTTTGTCCTTTGTCACACATCTGTTTTCTCCATAACATTTAAGCTTTATTTTCAGAAGGTTGCAAAAAAAATGTTAGTGTAATTCTCTTGGTTAAAACAATCGCATCCTCAGAAGTACATTGTAATGTCATTATTAAACGTCAATTTACAGACCGATGGACCGAAGGAAGAATTAATATTCAAGTTTTAAAAAGCAGTGTGAGTTCTGGGTTGCTACAGGACTTGGAGTGTCATCTGACAGCCAGAAGAGTATTTGTCTCTTTATCTGCTTGGATGGAAACCAGAGTCTCGACTCTTATCAGCCTTGCTGAGACTCGTCCCCACTCAACGGAGCGTCACAAACCTCCGGCACCTTTATTTTAGGGACAGGGACACTCTGTCCCCCCGAAACAACCGATTCCATAAAAAAGTTCCTGCAGGTAAGTGTCACTAAAGCGGCAGGAATGTCCCTGTCCTGGGAGAACAACTGGAGTTGTTAGCGGAGATGTCAGAGTGGATGCTGAGGAAACTGTTCAGTATCACGGACAGCACCTCCCATCCCATGCACACCTAACACACCCTCCACCTCCTATCCAGTCCAACACCCTTTTTTTTTGCTGCTAGTATCTATTTTTTCTGTTTTTATTCTACAATGTGCATATTTTGTCTATTTCAAATTTTTGTGCCCCCTTTTTATGAGTGCATCTAGCCAGGAGTCCCTAGAAAATTTCATTATGCTTGAATAATAACTCTGAAAACTCCTGAGTCTTGAATATTTTGTTGAGTATTACCTTCAACAGTAACAAATGAGTGATATAATGTTCATTCTCATGTGTATTTTGAATTATTTGTTTACATCATCATGTGTAATATTAATCTCAGTACCATGGGCTATAGTGAGTTCAATTTCATGTGCAATATATTCCTATATTACGTGACGTAATATCATGTTTTTATACAATGTGCAATATTTTCACTGTGATATTACTTTTCACTTTTCTTAATTATAATTTTCTGCATTTCTTTGCCCTATAAGTGTACATGTGTAATGATGATAACGTTGAATCTAATCTAATCTAATTACTATCATGTATATTTACATTTAAAATCATGTGCTATCTTTACATGCATAATCTTGTGCAATACAACCTCTCAATACCTCTAAAAAAGCACTGCCAATATTCCCTTCCAGGTAAATTACCATTATTGTGCTCTACTTTGTACTTCACATATCTTTCCTCTTCTAGTCTTCTATTAATACTGTTTATGTGCCAGCTACTCATATACACATATTTTTATACTTATTTGATGTTATTATCTGTACATTGTTACAGTAATTTTGGAGGCATTTGGAATAACAATTTCCTTCGTTATAAATAAAGCTTTAGCTTATATTGAAAAAGTCTTTTGTTTGACCAACAGGAGGTAAACATCGCCCCCTACTGGTGGCACGCGTCGACGCAAGAAGATCATTCGTATTTTAAAAGACACAAGAGTGCAAAGACAGACGTCATTATCGACAATAACCTGGGTGAATTACCAAGAATTTTCTTTAACAGCAATAACATTGATACATTTTATTCAAGGCCACCTTAAGTCTTCGACACTCAAGGACACCGGTTAATAACCGTAGTGTTACATCCGGTTGGTCTTTTACTTTGAAAGGCCAGACCGGAAGTACAGTTGCGTTATGGAGGATTGTAACGCGTAAGGCGCGGCGGCAAATGGGAGTATATGTAAATTGACATGTTCGATCATGTACACAAGAACGCAAAAAATCTGTTAGAAAAAAAATGACGTGAGAATCTATTTGCTTTAAATGAAAAGATTGGCAACAAAAGATGTGAGTCATAAATGACGATACTGCATTAAAATAAAGCTGCATCAAACTTCCTTTAAACTTCGGAAACTGTTTATTTGTGTTTAACACTTTAACAGACATGACGGTGTCTTTGTGAAGTGTTTCACAAGTCGCGCACGCTCACACACACACACACACACACACACACACACACACACACACACACACACACACACACACTTTTAGGCTGAAATCTTACAGCATTAAAACCAAAAAGAGCATTTATTAACTTACAGTTTCACTCAAGTGATTGTATCGTCAACAAAGTCCAAGGTAACAAGGACACATGACCCCCCTGTCCCCCCGCCCCGTAACTGAAAAAGTGTATCCATGTTGCGTGTTTGTGTTCAGGATGTCAAACGTACTTGAGGAAAATGCTCTGAAAAAAAACAAAACAAAGAAAAACCAGTCGGTGTCAGACAGCATTTCAAAGTGATTAAAAAGGAGCTGATTCCAGCTGTTTTTTTTTTTTCAAAACAGAATTAGAGAAGTTGCATTTCCATCTAGAACATGATCAAGAGGCTGTTTAGACATCTGAAATGAGAAGAAAACCCGTCTGGAAAGTCAGTCGGTCATTGGCTTAAAGTCAGTGAGAAATTCCCTTAAAAATTAGAAATAAAATCTCTTTGTTTGTGAAAAGATTAGCTGAAATATTAGCGTGAGGCGATCTGGAAAATGAGCGAAATGAACCACAGGGAAACTGGGGTTGAGAAATCCTAAGAATTTCCTGAAGTTCAGGCAAAATCTCAGAAATGGTCTGAAAAGAAGTGACAAGCTGATAGAAAAAACAAACAAAAACAAGCAATAAATTAAGACAAAAAAAACAGAGAAACTTGAACGCACTTATATTGTTGCAAAAATTCATAATCACGTTGTTAAACATCTTTTTATTGAAACGATGACGGTTGGGATCTTTGAGGCAGCGTCTGCAAGTTTCCTCTACCTTGAATTGTTATCGCGGTTTTAACACTCACGCGAAATCCAAAGTTCAACTGACGCTGAGATCTAAAGCGTGCGGCTTCTTCTTTCCTGCCTCCAAGGACATCGTGGTTGGTCTGCATATCAGAAGCAAAACAAAAAAAGGGCTGAAACCTCTAATGATCTACTTTTTCTTTGGTTATCAGAACTGTTTCTGGTTCAGAGCACCCACTGCTGACAGCACTCCCCGCTGAGCAATCCAATTGGACGACGACGGGGACATGCGCGAAGTGACGGCGGGTGCAGGAAAGCTTTGTCATTTCGATAAGACGCACCGGTTTGAGTGATGTTGTATTTTGACACAGAGATCTTCTCTTTATTGAGTGCAGGCGATCTTGGCTGTTGAAGGAAACTGGATACTGAGTTAGGAGCGGGGCTAAGTGTCGCGTGACGTAAAGAGGCGCCACAGGTAGAAAAACTCAGTCATAATGAAGTCATAATATTATGAGAATAAAGTAACATTAAATCAATCATATTAGTACAACTTTATTCTCACATTATTATGTCATTCATTATGACAGCTTTCAAAATATTTACCCAAACAAAACATATCCAGCTGAGATCACTGAACTGGTCATCTTGTGGTTTAAGAGAGACAGTAACCAGCATTTGCCGGCCTCTTCTTTCCCGGTGACTGTCAGCGGGCGAAGTAATTTGACTTCTGCAAAATTCTACCGTTGGCCACAGCGCCCACTCGCCGCCTGCTCCTCTTGGCTGCCAGGTTTTTATCGAAAACATCCGAGACGCGGGTTAGTGATCTGCCGACAACCTGTGGGTCAGAACCTGAGTGGCCATTCTCTGCCCCCCCTCCCCGGCTGCTGGCGGCATGAGCTCACGCCTCTTGGTTATGCATATTCTGGGAAAAGTGCAGATCCAAACAGTCTTTTTTTTTTTTTGGGCGTTCAAGTGCATATTTGTTCTCACATTTATGGCTTTCATTCTGGAACAATCTCTGAGGAGGTGCAGCGGCGGGGCCTCCTATAGTCTTTTGGTGTGTTTTGAATTGTAGTGGCTCCTCATGTCTTTACGGAGGCGGAACTTCTCGCCGCAGACGCCGCAGATGTAAAGGTGCACGTCCATGTGCTTCTCCAGCTGCTCGCCGCCGGGGAATATCTGGAAGCAAACCTGGCAGATGGTCTCCCCAGCCGACAGGTGCGAGATCATGTGTCGGACGTGGTCGTGTTTCAGGAAGGTGCCCTGGTCGCAGACGGGGCAGACGTAGCGCGCCATGCCCTTGTGCATGTCGGTGTGCAGACGCAGCTGGCGCTCACGCAGGAACTGCTTGCCACAGGTCTGGCAGGTGAACTGCTTCTCCTTGGTGTGGACTGTGTAGTGCTCCCGCAGGTGGCAGCGCTGGTAGAAGCCTTTGCCGCAGATGCTGCAGAAGTGCTTGCGGCGGTGGTCCGGCTCGCCGCTGTCATCCAGCAGCGCCGGGCGGAACAGCTCCTGGTCGTGGCAGGCGAGAGCGTGCTCCAGCGCCAGGCCCTCGTTCTGGAACAGCAGACCACAGTGTGGGCAGGCCAGGTCGGACGCGTCCAGCAGACCCTCCTCCATCCCCTGCGCCTCCTCCAGCAGCGATACCTCGTCCTCCCCATGCGAGTCCGACTCGCCGCCGAGGGACTCCCCGCAGCGCTCAGCGTGCTCCTGCAGCTGGCGGCCCTTGACCAGCACCTGGCCGCACCGTCCGCAGGCACATATGTGTCCCATGTGGTTGGACAGGTAGTGAGAGGACTTGTCCTCTTCCGCCAGCAGAGCGCCACAGACCTCGCAGGGTGACGATTCTCCGTCCGGCTTCTCGTCTTTCACTTTGCGGAGCTTGACGGGGATTCCCGAGTCGTCACCGTGGCTCTCCAGACGCTCGCTGCCGTTCTCCAGCCCGGAGACCCCGGGCTCCGCCTCGCGGTCCAGCCCTTTCCTCTCCCGCAGGAGACTTTTCCGCACGGCGTCGCTGAACTGCAAGTCCCTGGGGATCGGTTCTCCCACCCGGATCATCTCAACCTCGGGGAACGCCCCTTCCTCGGGTTCCGTCTTGATGGCTACGTTCCGGATGGAGCCGGGGTCTCCGGTCGCCCCCGCCGCCATCGACCGGAGGGGGACGTCAGAATCTGCCCTTGCTTCGGGCCAGTCGTCCTCTCCTTTGCAGGTGAGCCTGTGCTCCTCTGTGCTCTCGGAGGTGGAGCTCTTGCTGGAGTCGTTGTCTCCGTCGGCGTTGTTCCTGGGTGGGTGGAAGGCCTTGCGGTTGGTGCAGGTCAGGATGTGTTCGATGAGAAGCTTCTCGCAGCTGAAGACAAAGCCGCAGTCGTCGCAGGTGTAGGTGCGGCCGAAGCGGGGCCGGTCTTTGAGGGCGGCGCTCCTGCCCCCGGTTCTTTTCCTCAGGTCGCACGGCTGCTCGAGTCCTCCGTCCACATTCGGCGGCGCCACAATTAAAGGCGCAATCACCACCTCTTCCACCGACGCCGCCACTGCTGCTCGACTGGCAGTTGCCGAGACAACCGGGTGTCCGGCTGTGCTGGTGACAGCTTTGGGCAGTCGATCCGCCTCCTGGCCTGTGGGTCTCTGTTTCTCGTACATGCGGACCCCGAACATCATTTTTCCGCCAGCGGACCCTGCCGACGAGCTGGACGAGGAGGACGAGGACGCTGAGGAGGACGGGGTGAGGTTGGAGCTCCTGATGTCCCGCAGGTCCTCCAGCGAGTCGGGGATGTAGTACATCTGCAGGTATGCCATCGAGGCCTTGAGCTCGTCGAACTCATAGCTGCCGACGACAATGCGTCCCAGATACATGAGCTGCAGGATGAGGTCGAAGCACTCGGCGCTGATTTGCATGTTACTCAGGTCCAGGCGTCCGGCCCCCTGCTGGTCCCGAATAAACATCATCCTGAAGTAAGAGCTGCAAGCTGCCAGGACGGCCTTGTGCGCCCGGAAGTAGATGTCGCCGATGGCGATGAGACAGTCGCACAGGAAGCCCCACTCCCTCTGGTTGTTGAGCTGTTGGAGGACATGATCACTGTGGCTCAGCCTTGCCATCGCCCTGAGAACCGCAGGAGGGAAAAAAATAAAAAAAAATAAAAATAAAATCAAGGCTGATTCACGCATGTAAAACCTGCAATTACTCACATTTGGCCTGGATGGGATGAATGAGTGAATACAAACGTCAGGGTAAGTTGGATTCAGCACCAGAAATACCAATTACTTTGTTCACACACACATTATCTATATAAATATATACATATATATATATATATACATAGAGAAAGAGAGAGAGAGATTTTTTGGGGTTTTCTTAAACTATTAAAAGTTAAATGTGTTTAAATTAGGGAAGAAGCTAATACCTAACAGGGGAAAAAGAACTTCAAATATTGCTTAAATTATCAAAAAAATCTGGTCTTAAATTACGTAGAATAATTGTATTTAATAAAATCTTACATAACTAAATGGATGACTTTACTAAATTGTCATAGCATCCAGGTACAAAAACAATAAAAAATAAAAAAACACAAAAACACAAACAAAATTACAATGAGAAAAACTGTTCTACACATTACCTAAAAAAATGCCCAAATAGAGAAACAGAGATAAAAACACAATTAAACCCAATGCAATGATTAACACTTCCGCCTCGCCGCAACAAGGCCCCGCTTCGATTCCTCCCACATTCCAAAACAACATGCAGAAGGTTCATTGGAGGCTGTAAACTGCCTGGAGCTGTGAAAGGTTGTATTTCTCTATGTAACTTGTGAATGAGAGCGTGAACTGCATCTCGCCCAGTGACAGCTGGGACAGACGCCAGCACCAAACCGCCCCCCCCTACCCTTGACCAAGTTAAAGACAAATGGTATAGATAATAAATAACCGATCACCCGAAAGGTTATTCAATCTGTTACAACTGAAATAGCAGCATTTGACAGGTTTACAGAAGTACAAGTGTGTTTGTGTGTGTGAGAGAGAGAGAGACATTGTGTATTTGACTGTGTTGTTTATGTGGCATGTGATTTCTCCCACAACTTACATTCAACCTGTCATCATTTTCTTTGTAAGATTTTTCTTTCAGCTGAGTTTAGATAAGGATATGTTTTGACTTTTGACGTGACTTTTCTCCCACCGGCCCCGCTTTGGGGTCAGATTGCGGGGCGGGGGGGTGTTCAAGTTCAGGTTAATCCCGAACTGACCGGACGGAATATCGAGCTCAACAAGTGTGTGGATCCGCTCCTCTCGGGAGTTTGAACATAAAGGTGTTATATTTAGTCGGACGTGCGTTACGGTGCTTGCACGGTGCCGCCTGCAACGAGCTCAGTTGGAAAGAAAAAAAAAAGAAGAGGCTATATATAAGAGCAACCGGCGGCTCTCGGCTGGACGCCCGCCCGGCGGCGCCTATTAACCGGGCATCTGCGGCGGAAACAACCAGTGAGAGGGGAGGCCACGGCGGGGCAGCGAGCAAGGGAGAGGCCGCCGGAAACACACACATCCACGCACACACCCACGCACACACCGACGAGCTAAAATGGAGATTACGGCTCAAGCTAACACCAGCTAGCATGTGCATGCCGGAACACGACCCTTCAAAATAAAGGCTCGTGACAAACGACAGATCACGAAAAGCACCGCTTCCGACACAAAATACCGTTATTTCTATTTCGAGAGGAGATACAACCGCCGCGGTTCTCGCTGGCCCGGTGACACTTAGCACGGAAGCGGTAAAGTGCGTTGGGTTTGTATCTTAATTTGAAAAGGGAAGCGGAGGTTGTCCGCGCGGAGAAACTTGGCGGTCCCTAGAGCGATATCTCTCCCGCAAACAGCCCCGCCGCCCCCGCACCGAGCCACCCGCACGCAGCCAGCACGGAGAGCAGCAGGCCGCGGTTCGGGAGGGGGGAGAAAGACGTCGACTCACCGTGGGTACCGGAGGCCGGTGGGGGAGCTGCTGCTGCTGCTGCCGTCGGCGTCGGGTTGAGCGGAGGTTCGGCGGGTCGGGACGGATCCTCTCCGGCGGAAAGTTGAGATGAAGAGGCCCTTCTCCGTTTTCTTCTTCTGCTCCTCCTGCTGGATCAAACAACTTCCGCACAAACTGCCTCTTCGTCAGGAGCCCGAATCATACGGGACAAAATAAAAGACTTCCGGTCAAATCGACGGCCGTACAAAATAAAATGAATCTATCGGTAAACGGATTAAATCATCGTCTTTTGTTATGATGTTTGGAATAAAATTTAGCATTTCAAAATTAGAACAAAATTTTTAAAAGATTTAAAAAAAAGAGGTTAATTCCTTATGCCAAACCCATGAATTTTCTGATGTTTAGTAATTCCATATTACTTATGACACTGTTGGTATAAAACAAAGCATATATATATATATATAAAATAAAAAGTAAACACTCAAAATTCTGAGACCTGTTATTAATGGATGCAAACAGCAATGTTTGATGGGCCACGTGTCCGTGAAATAAATTAATAAAAAATATATATTTGAATTGATTTAAAAAAAAAAAGATATGCTGCTAATTTTTAATGGCTAGCAAATACAGACCCAAATACTTCCTTCTTCTTTAAATAGTTACAAAATGGATATTTGACTTATGTTTAAAAGAAAAGATTGTAATTAAAAATCACATTTCAGTTTTTACAAATTTAGCTTTACAAGTGGGACATTACTGGAATAACTTTTAGGCCTTTCCACTACTGACTCGTAGCTTTTAGCATAAAAATCAACGCAAAGAAATGAATAAGAAGCATCAAACTGAGATTACTGTTAACAGAAAAGAGTCATCACCATTGGCCTTAAAAATGTGATGTCAAGGCCAGTGGTGATCAATGGTGAGCAAGTAGCACTAGCATCAGAGAGGCAAAGGAAAGAGAACAGCAATATTTACATTTATAAAATAGACTAGCTCGAACTTGTCATCATTATCACCCGCCCCATGTAGATATTGAGACTCCCTGAGAAACCCAGACACCCTTTATACTTTTAATGTGTAAAGTCTCTTATCTTATTTGATCTTATACATATAGATAGATAGATCTACATACACACACACAAAAACATATATCACAGGGACACAAAACGTTGAGGAAGTGAAGCCCTAATAATGCTAGCTAAGTTAACTAGCATGCTAACAACACATCAATAAGTTTGAACCTAAAAGCACCAAAAATTCCTCCATGCTTACAATTGGGTTTTTTTGCATTTCTCTGACATTGTAAAAATATCAAGCTTATTTATAAAATATATGAATATAAATATTTTAAACAAAAGCAAGAAATGCAAATCACACTGAAGATTGCATTGCTTCTTGGATGCAACATATAAGAATAGCCCCCTTCCAAGGACGTTGACCCTTTGTCCAACAGAGGTCGTGGTGATAATCCAACCTGATCAATTGGAGGGCTCGTCTTTTCCTCACAATGTGGGAAACAATCCCTTCATGCTGGCAGAGAAAGAGTCCATACACAACTGAATCATTCTGGTATGGTTGCAAATTTAAATTTAAAACATCTCCAAACCATATCGCAATGATCACAGACCTTACTGTCATCAATAAGATATGCGTTAACAAAATAACCAAATGTCTATGCTATTTATCCCGTGCTCTAATTCTCCAGATGTTTAATTTCTTTTTTTTTATTGATTTTTCAATGTATTTTTTAATTTAAACTTCCTGTTTCGGGATATTTGTGTCTTTTCTGAGACACGTGATTCCGAAAAGCAGGAAGCACGACATTCCCCACTCATCATGATCGATTATCGACTATTGTTTACACGGTGTCCGGGGGTTTCCCCCTGTGCACGGCGCTCCCACGGTTCTGGCCCGCAAGACGTATCGGAAGGGAGGAAGGTGTCAGTTATCGATCACCAGTCAACGCTTACCGGCTCACGTGGGCCTGCCACATCCTCTCGCGAGACGTGACGCGGCTTCGGGCGAGATCGGCGGTGCAGAAACAAATCGGCTCCGGAGTCTTGAGGACGATCTGCAGATTTCCTGCGGTAAGAACGCCGATTTCCGGCCGGCCGGCCGTGGCAAGGCAAGGCAAGGCGCGCGTGCACGGCGCGGACGCGGGCGGCGTGCGCGCATAGGTTAATTAGGACGTCCGTGCGGGTGAATGTGAATGAGGCTGATGATGATTGAAGGGGGGGGCGCTTTCAGGGGCGCGGGCGCGCGGCTACGGCGTGCACGCGCGTCCCCGTGTTGTTGTCTGGTGGCGCCGGTGGTCGGTGTCCGGTGCTTTTGATTCATTGATTGCTCTTTCGATACATATATATTTTTTTTTTATGTCAAATTAAGACCCCTCGCCCCCGCGCGTGTGCGTGCGTTTGTCCCGAAGTGCATCGTGGCCTCAGGAATCACCATCAACTCCTCCAGTCGGTTTATTTATATTCTGATTGATTCTGAATGTCGACAGTGGATGTCCTCATTCGACTGATGTATCCTGGTGAAACTCTCTACATATGCACTCCAAAAGTCCAAAAATACTTTCACTAACACATACTTTGTAATAATAAAGTAGGTTGTGTGTGTTTGAGACTGTTACCAGTGAAAGTGTAATGTTTATTATTTCATCTTGAAACGTCAACAAAGTGCATTGTTCAGCTTCAGACAGATTCAATGCAAAGCCGTCGGTCTGAAGTCAGAGACTTGATTTTTGGAAACCGTGGACAGGTCGGTTTATTTGTTTTAGTCGAAACTTTTTGTTTCTTTGATTCGTATTCATCATTACCGCTTAATCAGCGGTGGTGGCGTGGTTCATCCCCGCGACTGGTTGCCCCTTGATCAAATATAGAGGCATGCAACATTCACTCCGTCATATAGACATAAAACTATTCACTCACATGCACGTCATACCAAGAGAGTCATTCACTCTGCTATTCAGAAGTCATAGACTTACAACTATTAGCCGTTTAATTCACTCTCTCATTTAGACATACAACTATTTCCTCTCATTCACACACCATATAGAGACAAAAAAGACATTTACTCGCTCATTCACGCGACATTTAGAGTCACACAACATTCACTCTGTCATATACACATACAACCATTCACACTCTGTCACACATTGTACAGAAACATACAACCATTCACTCTCATGCACATCAACAGAGACAACCAATCATTCACTTTGTCACTAATGCGTCATACAGAGAAAAAACAACCATTAACTCTCTCATATAGACACAGTCATTTACATGTCGTATAGAAACGTGGAGGTATTTCTGCTCATCCACACGACTATTCTTCACCCTCTCATATAGACAAACAACGATTTCCCCTCATTCACAAGCCATATAGAGGCATACAGCCATTCGCCCTGTCACACTTCATAGAGAGATATACAACCATTCACCCTCTCAATTGCACATCTGGGCAATTTATTGTCTCTAATGAACCTTCTGCATGTGTTTTACCTGTGGGAGGACCCGGGGGGAATACACACAGACACGGGTAGAACATGGCGACTCCACACAGGAAGGCCCGCTGTTGGAATCAAACCATGGACCTTCTTGCTGGGGCGCAGACATGCTAACAACTGCGCCACCCCAACTTAATTTTCTCTTTCAGTATTTGCCTTTTATTTGATTTTTAGTTTTTTGTTTTCACGGTCCCTCAGTTATTACTAAGTAACACTTGGCGGTTCTTTCGAAAACACACCCAAAAAAATCCATGAAGTAAAGTGACAAGAGGTTTCCTCGATGTGTCGATAAATAGAAAATATGGAGAAATATTACCTCGGGATCGTTAATTAATTTCATCAATTTGTTCAATGATCCGAGGATGACAAATTATCTGATTCCCCCTCTTGTGTACACGTATTGTGTGCGTTAGGATCATGGAGGTGTCGGCCCACAGCCTCTTCCTGCTGCAGCAGCTGAACGTTCAGAGGGAGTTCGGCTTCCTGTGCGACTGCACCGTAGCCATCGGCAATGTCTACTTCAAGGCCCACCGAGCCGTCCTGGCCTCTTTCTCTAACTACTTCAAGATGATATTCATCCACCAGTCCAGGTCAGAACGTCCTTGAGTGCCCTTGAGAACTTTCAGGAGATATTTCCCTTTTTTCCATGAGATTTTTACAAATTTCATTCAAATTGCGATTCAGACCTTGGGTTCTAAAAGTGGTTGGTTCATGGAAAAGAGCATTTCACCAAACGCATTTAGTATAAATGAATCAAAATGAAAGACTTTGCTGATGTCCTGAAATTATTATTTCGAGTATCTGAGATCTTTTCATGTGTGTTGTCTGTCAGCGAGTGCATAAAGATCCAGCCCACAGACATCCAGCCGGACGTCTTCAGTTACCTGCTGCACATAATGTACACCGGTCTTTGTCCGAAGCAGCCGGTGGATCAGGCGCGCCTTCAGGAGGGAATCAAATTCCTCCACGCCTACCAGCTGTGCAGGAAGCCCGGCGACTCCGCTGCCGACACCGCCGCAGACGCCGTCCGCATGTCCAATCTGTATGGGATACAGATCTCGTCCCAGCTGGCCAACAAGGAAGCGGCCGGTGTCCCCAAGACGACCGGGGCGTCCCGCGGCTCCACAGAGGACGGGCGGCGTGGGGGCCGGTCCCTCACCGTAGGGCTGGACGGCGTCTCGTCGGACCACCAGGCCTCGACGCTGCGCAACGTGTGCTCGGTGGCGTCTGGGGACGACTCGGACATCTCCAGCCGCATCAAGCAGGAGCGCGTGGAGGATGAGGACGCCGAGGGGGAGGAGGGGCCAGGGATGGGGTCGCCCTCGCCGGCGCGCGGGGGCAGCCCTGGCCTTCTTTTCAAAGAGCGGCCACCGGCGCTGCTTTGCCCCCGCTGCGGCGAGCGTTGCTCTTCCACGGAGGGTCTGAGAGAGCATCTTTTCAGTCACGCCCTCGACCCGGCCCGCTTCATGGAGGGGCTGCCGCAGAGCGGCGAGCCGGACGTCGCTGGCGACGACGGGCCACCGGGTGGTCATGGCGCGCTGGACGCAGGCTGCCTGGAAGAGGCCCTGCGTCAGAGTCAGGCCCTCGCCAACCAGCTGGCGGCCGAGCTGAGGCGGAGCCGGGGGGGAGGCAGGGAGCAGGGCGGGGGGAGCCCCTCCCCCGCTGTCATACACTCGCGCAAACGCAAGATCGCCTGCGCCGTATGCAGCCTGCGCTTCTCGCACAAGAGCCAGCTGCAAGAGCACATGTACATGCACACTGGCAAGCCGTCGCGCCTGCACCGCTACAACCGCCTCTGCGGTCAGCTCTTCCAGGGCTCCGCCCACTGCTGCGACCCCGGCGAAGGGGGCGGGGCCTCCGCCGGAGTGGCCGCATTGTCAGACGAGCCCAACAGAGACGCTCAGGACAACGGCAGCTCCTGCTACTCCCTGGACTCGGAGGTCTCCCAGGAGAGCGTGGACGGCGTGCCTGTCGAGTGATGCCGTTGGTTAACGGGGGCAGGGTCGTGTTGACGTGTTTGTGTTCCACATCGCCGTGCGTCGATGTACGTGTTCCAGCTGTGTATGAATGTCATGTGACTGTTGTGTGACGCCGGAGACATTGTCACTTTCTGAATATTCATATTGCGTCTCGTTGGTTTCCAGTTTGTGGTAATAAAAGTCGACCTTCAAACAAAAAAAAAGGAAAAAAAAAAAAGTCACCTGATATGCACTTCGCCTAAAGTGGATCCATCCTCCCAAAAGCTGCCTGTATTTTCAAACGGGAGTTTACCTTTATTCATTAATACATTAAATAATGAACTCAATCATAATGAATTGAAAAAGAAACATTTCACCTGTAGGAAAAACAGGAAATACCCTTTTGTTTTTTCTATTTAGATTCAAATGCAAAAAAACAATCTGTTTAGTTTGGTATTCCTCTCTCTTCAAGTCAAAAGAATTTTATTTTTGTAAACAAAAAAAAAACAGGAATAAAGTGGAATAGAATCATTTTTTGCACATTATGTTTTAACGTGATGTAACATTGTAAGTCTTGTTTGTTCTTTTCACTCACGACTTCTTTGTCCTTGCCAAATTTCCATGTTGTCTTTCAACTCGAAAGTGTGTTTTTTTTTTATTTTTTATTCTTTTTAATGATTCAATCATTAAAGTTGAAAGGAGAAGCCCGTCTGGATAAATGATGTTTTTGAAACTCAAAATTTCAATTTTGTGGCTATGGCTCTCTTATTCCTTTACAGGTGTTGCCCCCTACTGGCCCATCCTATATACCCCTACTGTTTTTTTTTTGTGAAAACAAAAATAGTTCATCATAACAATTAAATGTATATTATGTCTCCCTACAAATATTTCATTATATGAAAAAAAATTCGATAATTTCATGACAACGTTGCTGCTTTTTATTTTTTATTCAACATCTTATTTTTTTGTAATCTGACATTTTACATTTGTGAAGAAATTGAATATATTGTTTCCTTTTTTATTGCCTTTTCTTTTTTTTTTTCTACCAGCCTGCTAAGCAAGGAACTGAAGTACTTAAGTTACTGGGTCGGCTTTTATTTTGAAGGGGGCCACGCGGCAGGAACAGGGGAAAGTATAACAGAACACAATCCTTTTTCTAACATGACCATTGATCAGTGATTATTATTGATCATTGGTATTTCGTGTTCTGAGTGACACTTTGTATCCTCGGTTGACTTTTCTTTTTTTTTTTCACTGTTACATTGTTAAAAAAAAGAAGTTGCAATGTTTCGCAACAACGCGTCAGTTTTTTTTTCATGGATGGAATAATAAAGTTTTGCAAATAAATGTCTTTTTGCACCAAATATATTGAGTTGGAATATTAATGCAATATTTTGGACGTTTTACTTCAAAGTGAACGAAATATTTTGGATTTCGACAAAAATACTGTAGTTTTCAGAGGGGCCCCTCCCTTAAAAAGTATATTGACTTTTAATAAACTCCTATATGAAAATAGGTTAATCACTTAATTGACAAGGTAACCGATGTATCTGTAGTGTAATTTTACAAAGGGAAGCATGTGCTGTCATGTTTCTTCTTCTTTTCCTTTCGGCTTTTCCCTTTCAGGGGTCACTACAGCGGATCAACCTTCTCCATCTAACCCTATTCTCTGTATCCTCCTCTCTCACGCCAACTACCTTCATATCTTCTCTCACTACGTCCATAAACCTTCTCTTTGGTCTTCCTCTAGACCTCCTGCCTGGCATCTCCCATTCCAGCATCCGTCTACCAATATAGTCCCTATCCCTCCTCTGTACATGACCGAACCATCTCAGTCTGGCTTCTCTGACCTTCTCTCCGAAACATCTAACATGTGCTGTCCCTCTGATGGACTCATTTCTGACCCTATCCATCCTCATCACTCCCAAAGAGAACCTCAACATCTGCATTTCTGCTACCTCCAGCTCTGCCTCCTGTCTTTTGTTCCGTGCCACTGTCTCCAAATCATACAGCATTGCTGGTCTCACCACTATTTTGTAAACCTTTCCTTTCATTCTAGATGATATTCTTCTGTCACATACAACCCCTGAAACTTCTCTCCACCCATTCCAACCTGCTTGATCAGGTTTCTTTATCTCTTTTCCACATTCTCCATTGCTCTGGACTGTTGACCCTAAGTACCTGAAATCCTCCACCTTCTTGATCTCCACTCCCTGTAGCCTCACCGTTCCACCCGGGTTCCTCTCATTCACATACATATATTCTGCCTTGCTGCAACTAACCTTCATTCCTCTCCTTTCTGGAGCATACCTCCACCTCTCAAGATTTTCCTCACTACAGATCATAATATCATCTGCAAACATCATGGTCCATGGAGATTCCTGTCTAACCTCATCTGTAAGCCTGCCAGCCATCTGTCCTGCAAACAGGAAGGGGCTCAGAGCTGATCCCTGATGAAGTCCAACCTCCACCTTGAACTTCTCTGTTTCACCTACAGCACACTTCACCACTGTCTCACAACCAGCATACATATCCTGGACCAGTTTAACATACTTCTCTGCTACTCCAGACATCCTCATACAATACCAGAGTTCTTCTCTCGGCACTCTGTTGTATGCTTTTTCTATGGTCTACAAAAGCGCAATGTCGCTCCCTCTGACCTTCTCTGTAATTCTCTATGAGCATTCTCAAAGCGAATACTGTATTTGTAGTATTCTTTTAAGGCATGAAGCCATACTGCCGCTCACAAATACTGACTTCTGCTCTCAGTCTAGTTTCCACTACTCTCTCCCATAACTTAATTGTATGGCTCATCAACTTTATCCCTCTATAGTTACTGCAATTCTGCACATCCCCCTTATTCTTAAAAATCACACTTCTTCTTGACTCTTCAGGCATCTTCTCTCTCTCTCTAAGATCCTGTTGAATAATTAGCCAGAAACTCCACCGCTGCCTCTCCTAGACACTTCCATACCTCCGAAGGTATATCATCTGGACCAACTGCCTTTCCATTCTTCATCCTCTTCAATGCTCTCCTCACTTCAATTTTACTAATCTCTACTAGTTTGTGGTCTACGATAGTCACCTCTTCTCCCCCCCTCTCTTTCATTTTCCTCATTCATCAGCTCTTCAAAGTACTCTTTCCATCTTCCTATCACTCTTCTAGCATCTGTCAATACATTTCCCTTTCTATCCTTAATCACCGGGACTTGCTGTACATCCTTTTATGTCTCTATCTCTGTTTTATGTGCTGTAACGTTTCATATCGAAAATCTCACTTTAGCTTTTTGTTTTGTTTTGTTTTTCTTCATTAACTTTAATATCCAGCAAATTATTCAAACAAGAAACGGGGGAATACATCCTTTCTACGTGATTCAAATTCTTTGAGAAAAAAAAAAGAAGAAAAAAATCGTAAAGTTAGCGGCACAATTTGAGCCGGAAGTGATCCGACCGGTGTGTCGCGTTGCCCTGGCCACAAAACAAACGATCGTGAGTTTAGGCTCTCACGTATATTTGAACCATTTGAATTATATTTGACTTGCGATGCTGTTCTTACAAAATAAAGATTTATCCGTTTACCACAACTGAGCTGCGCTTGAGGTGGGCGGAAGCTGGGAGCGGCGGAAATACGTGTCGTGTGTGAGACGCCGTCAGGCGCGCGTAAAATGGCGTAATTACGTCACCTAACCAGACGTGACTGCGCCAACTTTAAAGCCGCGCGCGAACTTTAAATTAGATTCAAATTTGAATAAAAATGACGAATAACATCTACCCATCTAAGGAATTATTAAGGTTACCGATAATAATGGTTGTACAATTTGGAAAGACAATGCTGAAACTACGGACCTTATATTTTTCTCGTGCGAAAAAGTACACTGTTTTTGGGATACCACTCAAAATCCATCCACACCAGTTTCTCTCTCAAGAGTCGACATAAGATTTGGTTCACTTTAAGGAAAAAAAAGAAATAAACTCTGTGTCAATGTTAGTTTAGGTTTGGCCAAGTTCTTTATACAGAAAAACAGGATGCAAAAATGTCCCCCCAATTTTACCTTCTTTAAAAATGACTTCGAATCATTGAACCAATCTTTAAAGCTTATGAAAAATCCTCAAAGCTAGAAAACATACTGTTTCATCAATGTTCCCTTAGATTCATTAAGCGAAGCACATATTGTATTCCCCTTGCCATTGCTTTTCCTTTTGTTTGTTTTCACATTGTTCATTGTTTTCCACATGGCTTTACTCTTGTTTGTCCTACAGTTTATTGTCTGGAGATCCTTTTTTTTTTCGACATTTCAGATGATTGTCATTGCTGCACGACTGAATTTAGCCATAGTGGCAAACACTAAAGGGTGCAGCCTCTCACTCAGGGACTGATGGCTTGGGGGGTGTGGATACTGACGTTCCTGAATGTTCGGGAGAGATGAATTATTCTGTTGGTGTGTCTATCATTTAAGTTTGAACCCCTTCACAACTCCATCATCATGTTTCCTCGTCGACACGCCACACGATCACGTCCGATAGCGAGGAAATATGGGATTCCACCTCGGCCACGCCGCCCCATCTCGCACAGCCGGCCCTGCCCATCACGGCCGTCCAGCTGCCGGAGTCCTGGCAGAGCGACCCGGCTGCATGGTGTCAGCACACGGAGAATCGTGTTGGAGGAGACAGGTACTTTTCGGTCGTCACGGTGCTGGACCAGCAGGCCACCAGAGTCTCCATTAAGCTATTGGGGGGCATGGTTACGGAGGGTACATATACTGACGTTCCTGAATGTTTGGGAGAGATGAATTATTCTGTTGGTGTGTCTATCATAAAAGTTTGAACCCCTCCACAACTCTATCATCATATTTCCTCGTCGTTTGTTTGTTTGTTATATGTTTTGTTGCACTTTGAATTCAACTTTGAATTCAATTGAAAAAAAACGACAACTTTAAAGCTGCGACCGCGCGACTTCGCGGCTATACAAAAGCATTTCCGCCTGGGTGAAATAATAGGGGTGAATATGATTTACTCATTGTCTCTTACTAGAATGCGGTGTTAAAATAAGCATGAAGAATTGTTATTTCTTTAAAAATAGCAATTTATAAGTTACATTTTAACCCAGGGGTGTCGCCATTGTTTTATGAGAGCAATACATGCTGGGTTAACGCTGGCTTTCCACTAGTGTTAACTTTGGCTAGGTACGGTATATACCTTAAAAATGCCACATTGTGCTGCTTTTGGGTGCAATTTCCAGTCCAAGAGAAACAAAGGGACAGATGCTGGTCTACACAGGTTTTCAAGGGACAGGAGGTGAAGAAAGGAGTGGGAAATTGCTTGTGGACGTGCACAACTCCCTGAGGATCCGCGGTTGTGTTCTCGCTGCTTCTCTTTGGATGCATTTGACTAAGCTCCTGAACGACATTGCAGTTGCTACTAGTTTTAAACAGATGCTACAGCCAAATGCCGTGCCTACAGTTTTTTTTTCACAAGCATACAAATGGTCCTCAGTAAATGAGAGAAGCCCACTCGAAGAAACGTCACACGCAGGAGAATATCAAGTGTCAACAATCCGCTACTGCAGAAGTGGTATCTGATGATGAAAGACAGGCACGATCACAGAGGAAGCTGATGAGTCACTCAATCGTTCAGCACAGCGGTTCCATAAGTCTGCAGTGAACAACTGATGACAAAAGTGGAGCTCCTTCCAACAGACCCTCTCTCTCTCTCTCTCTCTCTCTCTCTCTCTCTGTTAGCATCGCAATGCAGTTGTAGCACGCACATCAGTGACTGTTGCCAACTGGTGCCTCTTTGCATCTTCATTTTTAAGTTATTTTGACATCTGTCTTCAGCGTTATCCTCCTCGCTCACATCTCTCTCGGGTTCAAATGGAAATGGTTGTAATGGTTTTTTTACAATCTTACACGAGCTGAAATATGTTGAGAGATTATTTTTGTAGTTTAATGCAGTTGGTGCAATGGCAAATTTTGTATGTACTCGGGAGTCCCCATATATGGAGAATTTTATGAGGCTTCATAACCTTGATGGAGACCGAACCTGTTATCATCTAAAGGGGGCTTCATTAGCTTGACGAAGACTGAACCTGGTACCTACTTGTCTCTCAACCTACCCACCTTTGATTTAGCTTCTGTTTTCCCTATTTCTTGTTTTTTTAACTAGGACATTGTCTAGAAGCCGTCACGTTGGTTCCGTGGGGAACATGTGAATGTTACACAGGGGTCCCTCCTCAAGGAGGGCCCAACTGTCCCGTTAAGGTATAAAAAAATGTACCCTAGAGTTGAGTCATTTTCCTCTCCTGCAGACTACTGCGTACTCTGTGAGACTTGTACATTTTGTGGCCTCAAAATAAATATCCAAAGACCATTCTGACCATTCTTTGTCATTCATCAACTTTCTTAAAGAAGCTTCCAAAATTTCCACAACAATTTGGAGTCAGAAGTGGGATAGCTGAGGATCCCTCGGGGACCTCCTGGATGGCGGTGGCCGGGATTGAAAATCCTCCTCTACCTCAACTAAAAGCGAATTACGGAGACGAGAGGACCGCCGTCCAGGGAGGAGAACCGATCGACTTCAAGTCTATCCAACAAAAGTCAAAATCACTGCGTCAACGGTGAGATGTAAAATTCTTAATCTGTAATAAAACCAAAAAGGGTTGATAAAAGTCATTTTGGGTGATCACCATGCTGTATTTCTTGTGAGGACCAAACAATGTTTAGCGAATATTATCAAGTCAAATCAATTAAGTGCTGATTTCTTGGAATTAGAGTGAGAGAGTCAGAAAGGCCAGGTTCGGGTTGGACCCGTGGAAGACTGGGAGGCTTAATCCTTTGTGCCGAAGAAACGAAAGGAATTCACGAGGATGCTCGTGTCTATAGACCCGCATTTAGACATCATGAACGTCAAGTCGAGGCTCTTAGGTGAGCTGAGGGGGAGTTTAGGAGATCATGGGAAAGGGTCAGAGTAGGGGAGTAGGGTTTCTCCAAGGGTCCCAAAGTGAACTGCATGGTGGACCAAAATCCGTAAGAGCTCTCATTGAATGGTCAGAACCCCTTGGTTTTTTAGAAAATTGTTTAATTAGAAAAAAGATAATGATAACAGTTAAAGACTTGGAATGCATTAAAAGGTATACGGAATGTTGGAAAGTGTTGAAAACTGAATGTGATTGTAGAAAGACGAAGCAACTTCAGAAGTGTGAATTGCAGATGGTTGGGGGGTTGTAGAAAAGGGAAGATAGAAAGTAAGGAATGTGAAAAAAAACAGCCAGCCCTCTTGTTTGTATCACTCTCTGACAGGAGTGAAGGGTCCTCTTCTTGACACATGTCCGTCACCTTCCTGCCCCGACAAACTGCCAGCCCCACTCCCTTTGTCAGATGAGGAGAAATGAGAAGCAGGAGCGTCACCAAGCCCAGCACAGGGCGCTGGCTATGCGGGATCGAAATCCTTCTCCCCAATCAGATCCCCGATTCTGCCGTCCTCAACCTGCCAATGATCCAAGTCATGGGACCCCAGGGTGTGTTCGGACCCTGGTCAGTTGATGACATTAGGGACACGGTCCAATATCTGCCCAGCCCAGAAAACAAAGGCGCCGCGTTCGTGGATGACCTGCTGACCTTCTGTCAGGAATTCAGCCCCACCATGCCTGAGCACAGACGTCTGAGCGCAGCTCAATTTGCAAAAATCTGCGACCGAGCCCAAGGCAAACAATACCAACATGACGTGAACTGGGAGCATGCTATAAACGCTGACTACAAGAATGCCATCGCCGCCCCTTGCAATGGTTTCACGCTAAAATGTCCCAAATCCGTGAACGTGACCAAAATCGCCGATTGTAAGCAGAAAGAGGATGAACCAGTGGCAGAGTACTAGCAGAGGCAGCATGAAGTGTTCAAGGAGATCTGTGGCATACAGGAACCACAGTCACTGTTGGCAGAGCAAGGGGTGTGGGAAACACAACTCTGCAATTGCTTTTGCACTGGTCTTCTGCCAGACATCTCACAGGCAGGGAACAGGACCTGCATCGACACTGACAGAGCCAAGCTCAAAGAACGCCCCAAAAAGACACGTGGAAAGCAAGAAATAAGAAGAGAAGCGACACAAAGACATAAAGCACAAGGTATAACCATCCCCAATCAGCAACCACAATCACCACCTCAAGCCCACTCCCAGGGCCTGCCCCCAAGCTACAAAAGGGGAGTGCTCCAGCGGGGACATATCGGAAAGGTAGGGACGACCACATTTACTTTGTGGAGCATTCCAATCCAATGACTCCGCATGCTTCATCTGCAGAGATCCCGAATATTGGGCCAGGGATTGCCCCCAGACGCAAAGTCCGCCTCGAGGACGAGAATGGGGATTAAGCCGTGGCCATTCTATTCAGTCTAACTGACATGAGAGGGAGGGGAGGCCATGTGTGGAGGAGACAGCTCAACATCCTGCAGCATCTAAAAAGGGAAGTGATAACAAAGTACATGCAATGAAAACCAGCTTGCAACTAACCCCACAATTAGTACAGCATATAGGAGTACTAGAACGGTCCCAGACTAAAATGAAGACAGGAACTTACACAGAGTATGAAACTGAAAATTTTCAGTAATTTCCAGATGTTACCCCAGATATTAATGGTAAACAAATCGTCTTCCTAGTAGACTCGGGGGCCACCTATTCTGTCATGAAGCAGTCGGAATAACGAGAATGCCCGACCAATTCATCTTCAGCACGGGAACGGCAGGCATTCCAATGAGGGAGAGATTCGCTCAACCCCTCCTCTGCAAAGATGGAGAACTGGAGCTAACACAGCTTTCTTATCTAAAGAATCTTCCAACCAATCTATTAGGATTGGATATCTCATCCTCGCGTGTGGCCTCAACCTGATCTCCACACCAGAAGGACTACAAGTTCTGGGGATCGACCAACAAATGGTTTCACTTCCCTATGAACTCAAAACCAATATGTTATTCATATATCAATGGTGGATCTCATTGGGCCCCTCACATTCCTCAAAATGGTATTAATCATGTAGGTTTTTCAGTTGTTTCAGATCACAATATTCTCTGCTCCGGACGCTTCTGTGTCATTTCTCAGCGCAGGCAGCAGAGTTGGTTGCACTCACAGAAGCCTGTAGATTAGCCACGGGCAAATCTGTTACTATTTTCACAGATTCCAGATACGCCTTTGGTGTTGTACACAACATTGGCGCTCTCTGGAAACACCAACATTTTTTGAAATCTGATGGTAAGCCTATTCTCAGCCATTCTCATGTGGCTTAGCACCTGGAGGCTATCCTGTTGCCCGCTGCCATAGTTGTCTGCAAATGCTCCACCCATACAAACCTCACTGATGCTGTTTCATTAGGAGATGCTTCGACTGATGCAGCTACTAAAGCAGCAGCTCGCCTCTCGCTTATCACCTCACATTCCTCTCCTTCACTCCCATCACAAGATGATCTCTCCTCTGTGGCCACTTTGCAACAGTTTGCTACACCACAGGAGAAAACTGTGTGGAAATCAAGTGACTGTTATTTAGACTCAGGTCTGTGGCTGGGACCCACCGGTAACCTGTGCCTGGCAAAACACCTCTTCCCTCATTTTGGTAAGTTGACTCATGGGTTGGACCATGTATCAAAAGGGGGGGAGGTGAGATGTGATAAACACCCATTGTTTCACAAAAAGCTTCTCAGTCATAGCTAAAGAACGCTGTGAATCATGTCTTGTGTGCATCACACAAAATATTGGGAAACCAATCAAGCCACATGCAATAGCAGCACATCCACCCCCAGATTGACCTTTCCAACATTTACAGATGGATTTCATCAAGCTCAAATCATCTGAGGGGAAAAAGCACTGTTTGGTGATAATGGATTTGTGGTCAAAATGGGTCGGGGCCTTCCCCACCTCCTCTCAGGTGGCCGAGGCAGTAGCAAAGGTGCTCCTAAAGGAGATCATTCCAAGATGGACTGTCCCGTCCAAAATCTCCAGTGACAATGGTCCACATGTCTTGAACGAAGCAATCACACAAGACCGTGTGTTTTGGGGAATTGATTATGGAAAATACTGTGCTTATCACCCAGCCAGTGGGGGCAAAGTGGAAAGAGAGAATGGAACAATCAAAAATAAATTGGCCAAGTGTTGCGCAGATACAGGGTTATCCTGGACCAAAGCTCTGCCCATCGTGTTCATATTTATTAGAATACGGAGGAGAAACAGAACTAACCTCAGTCCCTATGAAATTTTATTCGCAGCACCTCCACTTGTGGGCATTGAACCTCCTGTTGGACCTCTACCGTCCACAACCTTGTGCTATCATATTGTGCCAACTTGTCCTCCAACCTAGCAGACATTCGACGCCAGGTAGCCGCAGCCTTACCAACTCCGGTGTCAGGATCCCTGCACCATCTCCAACCAGGAGACCGCATTGTCATCAAGGACTTTTGGAGGAAGAGCTGGAAAGCCAAGTGGTGGTAAGGACCCTTCTAAATTCTCCTGTCAGCCATTGTAAGAAAGTAACCCTCCAACCAGAGGAAGAGATGAAATAGTGCTCTCCTCCTACATGTGATATGCCAAGTCACCCGCAGGACAGATGGTGAATTAAAACGCTCTGTCCCGACGGAGACGCAAAGTTACAGACCATCGATCAACTTGCTTCACGTGGACTCTTAAATTATCGCCTGAAGGGACCAAGTGTGGAAGTAGCATGACCCATTCAGACTGCCTGGACTGTGTGGTCTTAGAGGCACACTCTATATCAGTGGCGCCAAACACGTCGATCCTGATCGACTAGTCGATCGCAAAGGCAAGACAGGTCAATCGCGGAACCCTGCCTTTCAAAATGAACTTGCAACATAAAACAACAACTCAACCACGAGCAACAGAATACACTACAGTGCAGGTAGTGTGGGTAAATCGCATGTCATTAAAATAGCTGTTAGCCGATCATCCATCCCCACTACAGCATTGACACGCTTGATTGACATACAGTACAGCCAATCCGAGATCCCGATACAAATACCATTCCACCATGACTGATGAACATTTGGAAGTGTATTTGAGGCTGGGCTACCTGTTGGTTGACTGAGTCCATTCAATGCAAGATATTGTCAGAGTAAGGCAATGGCCCAAAATGTACAGAATAGTATTGTGCCATGTATGTTTGTGCTGTTATGCCATGGAAACAATACATATTTTAAACATTAAGTATACTTGGTGTGTGTGTGTGTGTGTGTGTGTAGATAGATAGATAGATAGATAGATAGATAGATAGATAGATAGATAGATAGATAGATAGATAGATAGATAGATAGATAGATAGATAGATAGATAGATAGATAGATAGATAGATAGATAGATAGATAGATATATAGATATAGATATAGATATAGATATAGATATAGATATAGATATAGATATAGATATAGATATAGATATAGATGGATAGATAGATCATTTTTATTGCTGGTAGATCATTTTGACTTGGTCATTTTAAGAGTAACTCGTAAGCCAAAAAACTGTGGGCACCCCTGCTCTATATCCTCACTGTATTATCAGTGTCAATTGTGTTTTTAATACTCTTCCTGTTAGAAAGACCACAAGCTGATAATAATTCTATGACTCCTACCATAGTACATTGCTTCCCATCACAGCTTTTGCCCCCCTGCAGCAATCCCGCCTACTTGTGAGACGATTCCCCACTCATCATGATATCCTGAGCAGGCCCATATGCTCCAACACCGCATTTCTCCCTGCTATTTCATTTGAAGAGGGAACTGTGGGAACTGCCTTAAATAGTAGTGTGCAAGCATCCTGAGTGGATGATGCAGTATAGGTCTAGGGCTCTCTATATTTGTGTAGCAATGGGTGGATGCGACAAGCCCAACACTGCTTTCACGCAGATGTGCTTGTGTGACACTTGTGCATTTGTCATAACTAACACAGGAACCTATTGGAACGAGTATGGGAAAACTGTGGCCACTGCTAACATTCACTCACAGCTGGTGGGAAGGTTGTCTATTGTTAGGAAGCCCGCACACCAGAATTGTTCTGACAAAAACTGCAATCCCATTCTAATTACCCGTATTAATCCTCACCCTACGGCTAGTGGTATTTACATGTTGGGACTATATCAGTCTGGGAAGGATCCGTTGGGGCATTTCATGATCAGTGTAGTTAATACCAAAGGGGACACAAGGATGACAAAACATCAGAAAACGGGTACAACATTACAAGACTCACCAAGGTTTAAGATCACCCAGGTAACGAAAGCCAAGTCCACTTACACAAAAGTTCAAGCCATTGGTATTGAGTTGGAGAGTATAGCAGATGAAGCATAGGCAGTAAATCAATGAGAGTGCGTGGTATGTTTGATACACAACCAGGACTGCTGACCATGCCATCATTGTTTTTCGAATGATAGCTATCCTCATTGTATGCTCGAACTAAACATGCAAGATAATTCGACAGACAGACGCAAAACGGTAGAGAAATTTTTCCCGATTTTTACGCCTGGAATGACCAACCACACATGCCTGACCCGGATCCATAGAACAGGAATTGATGTGGGACATATGGACCAAGAGTGATGAATGAAAATCATAAATGTGACTTAGTGGGCAAATGTGAACAAATTGAGCATGGGCAGAGTGAATGTATGGTGGTATTGTGGAAGGGGAACATTGTGAGGATGGTTACCGGCAAATTGGGAGGGTACATGTAACATAATATCAACTCGATAGGCATTCCCAGAGGAGTTCCGGACCATTATAAATCAGTGAACTAGGTGGCGAGCGGATTCAAAATGTTGGGTTGTTTGTGGTTCTGCGGGATCAAGTAAAAACATTTGATAGAATTAACAGGCAACCTCAACGTTCAGAGGTTGGCCAATCTGATAAGGGATGCCATAGCAGGAGTAGCAGAGGAATGACAGGCAAATTCATTAATGACTTATCAAAAGAGATTGGCTCTGAATATGCTGTTGGCAGAGAAAGGAGGAATGTCTGTCATGTTCCAGGACCAATGCTGTTCATTTATATATCTGTATAATCCCTTTTTAGCTTTATAATTTACGAGAGTCAATCCTTCACAAAACAGCTATTTTCCATGGTATTTTATGAAGTATATACCTAAACCGGGAAACGGAGTGTATTAACAGATGTTTCTTGCTAGTCCATCTGTCATCTCTAATGATTCTGATTGATCAAAAAATGATCAAAAGGGGGGAGTGTAATGGAAAATTTTGTATGTACCCAGGATTCCCCATATATGAAGAATTTAATGAGGCTTCATAACCTTGATGGAGACCGGACATGGCACCGACTTGCCTCTCAAACTACCTTGTAAGTACCTTGTACTCTCCCGCAGACTACTCTGTACTCTGTACTCTGTGAGACTTGTACCTTTTGGGGCCTCAAAATAAATGTCCAAAGACCATTCTGACCTTTCTTTGTCATTCACCAACTTTCTTAAAAAAGCCTCCAAAAATTCCACAACACTGGTACAAATATTGATTGAATAGGACAATAATATCTTGGCAACATGGGATCCCTTTAAACTTTCCATGCAAATGGCGCTGGAAGACGGCAGCCTGTTGTAGCAGCTCAACTGTTACTGTAGTAACACATGAATTTCCCCTTGGAGATCAATAAAGTATGATTCAAATATAAGCAAGAGCTTGAGATAATTTGTAGGAACTTTTTTTCCCACTTTATTGTCGATTTCTAAGAAATAGAAAAAAATTAAAAAAATAGAAAAACAAAAAAAAATCCTATCAGATACATTTTATAATTTTGAGGAATTGAAATTAGAAAAAGATAGATATCAAAAATTGTTTTTTGCAATACGGTGTTATTTTTTATTTTTTTATTTTTTACATTTAACAGTGATAGAGTTGTTTTCTTTTCATTTGTTTTTTTGTGCTATTATCTAGATGCAACCAACCCCAATAGTGTCTTGGACATGAAAGTTGGAGCCGTGTCGAGTAACTGCAAAAATCCAGGGACTTGACTTGTGATTTCCGAGCAATAGATTTTATTCTCGTCCTCGCGTTCAGCTGCAGTTTCACCTGCGTGGCTGCTTCAGAAGAAACCGCTGGGCGCTTTGGACCGTGTTCTGCAACACACAACACACCACAATAATCCCAAACCGGACAGAAACATCAAAGCTTTCAATTTAATAAAAGAAACTCCTTATTATTTATTGCAGTTTCACTACTTTACTCAAAAACACTAAATATAACATTTTTCCAAGTGTCTATGAAAATCTATCAAAATGTAAAATTTTTTTACATTTGTCACTGATTATAATGTAACTTCCATTGAATGTGAAAATGTACTGTTTTGTTCGATTATTATTCCTCAGAGCAATTCATTCCAGGGCAGTGTAAAAATAGAGTCTGATTTTAATCAATGTTATCGATTATCGATTCTTATCGATTTTTATTTTTATTTCATTTTATTTTTTTAAGTCCAGGTGAAAAGCGTCCTATTTTGAATTTCTTAAAATCATTAATCACACATTTATGTATGAAAAGGAGATATGATTTTTTTTAAATATGAAATCAATTTAAATGTTAATAAAATCTTTACTGTGTCCACACCATTGTTTGGTACCTGCATGAGCATGGCCACTGTCATAGGCCCCACCCCTCCGGGGACAGGTGTGATGAATGCTGCTCTCTGACAGGCTGAAGCATAGTGAACGTCTCCGACCATGCGCTTCCTACTGGCCTTGGTCTCATCTACAGGTAGTAGAGAGTCAGACATGGGTATAAAGAGGGTCAGATGACATTTTTGTTTCATTTGCTCAGATGTTTTCAGAACGGTCGATTAGTTTTCTCCTTCCTACTATTTGAGGGATTTCCTGCTTCTGTAAAATAATAAAAATGGTGGGTAAAAAAAAGATTTGAGCCATTTCTTTGGATTAGCAAAGATGTGAGACAAAGTCTATAGAAGACTTTCTGGCAAGAGAATCAAAACGTTGCGACAATTCAATCCAGTCTATCAATTGATCATGGCCGGAGCAGCTGACCTGGGATGTAATTGATGCCGCAGTCAATGACCACACATCCCTTCTTCAGCCAATCCCCTTGAACCATTTCTGGTCGCCCAGCCCCCACGACGAGGATCTCCGCCCTGCTCACCTATAGGAAAAGCGTCACCATATATGATGAGCACAAAGTTAACACAAAGTACACACAGCAGCAAACAGGAAATGCACTGTTGAATGTGGTGATGCCTTCAGGTACAAAGTGAAACGGTGTGCTTTCCAGCACCTGCTCGGGCAGGTTGGTAGTCCGGGAGTGGCAGCAGGTGACCGTAGCGTGACTCCACAGAAGCAGGTCATGCATCGGAGCACCGACGATCTTACTGCGTCCGATGACCACGGCGTGTTTCCCCGCCACACTCATGCCTAACAGGAACAGGAAGTGACATCACAGTATGCGAATCAACAAGCCGGTGGAGTTAATCCATTAAAGAATAACTTTATTCATACAGAGCTTTTGCAAAGTCAAAAGAAAATCATTCAATTCAAATAAGAAATGTAATGATCTGAGGATTTAGAACATGATCCAAATTCATTAAGATGTTCATATTTCTTATTCTATTTGATCATCCTGCATATATGTATGTTTGTGTGTGTGTGTGTGTGTGTGTTTGTGTGTTTGTGTGTTTGTGTGTGTGTGTGTGTATGTCAGACCTGTCTGTCTGATGAGCTCCATGCAGCCATTGGGGGTGCAGGGGATGAAACAGTCGTTCAGGTCACCGCGAGACAACTTTCCTGCATTAATACAACTCAGACTGAACGCACACACACACACACACACACACACACACACACACACACACACACACACACACACACACACACACACACACACACAACACAAACACACAAACACAGTAAGATAAGAGATATTTAAAGCATTACTTTGAACGCAAATAACT
>CAAKHD010036487.1:57168-103432 GCA_901007705.1 Fistularia tabacaria | reverse complement strand
AAAAAAAAAAAGTGACCCACTAGAATATATTAAAAAAATGTGTATGTATATGTGTATATATATATATATATATATATATATATATATATATATATATATATATATATATATATATATATATATATATACAATGCTTTTATAACCACTTGCATTTAACCAATCACGGATGAACCATAAACAATTGGTAGCCATCTATCAGCGCCAGGGGAGCAGTTAGGGGTTCAGTGTTTTCCTCAAGAACACTTCGACACACTAGCAGGAGCCAGGAATCGAACTAGGAATGTTCGGTTCCAGGGACGATCGCTCCCCCGCACCATGCCGCCCAAATCTATGATTAATTTTCTAGTGCTTATGTTGCTTCATACTGAATCCAGGGTTTTTGTCTATGAGTGTTTTCATAAAAGCTCTGGCAGGGAAAAAAAAGGAATTGTTCTACATGGGGAGCTCCAGATGAACATGAAAGCATGTCCCCTTTTTTTTTTCAAATCACATCATTTTAAAAGTCATAGCTTCTTTTCTGATGTTGAACAACTATCTTACACAGGCATGAATATTTGTTTTGCGGCTATTACATTGTTTAAAAATCTCAAAAGGTTGCATAATGAGACACTGTGTTATATATTAGTCTGTTTAAACACAAAGGAAAACAATGATGGCATAATCTCTGCATGATTAATTATTGAAGACACCTCATGGGTTTTCACGCCATAATGACACTGCTGATTATTTCCTCTTGGAACCACCAGGCCAGGGGATGTGATCTCTTCAGAAAAACCTACCCTGTCATTGAAAATGTCCTATAAATTGAAAAACTGTCATTGTCAATGCATCAGAGCCCCATTCAGTTCCAAACACAACCATTCAAGCTCAGTAGATTGATAAATGGAAAAATAAATAAATAAATAAATAAAAATATTCTAATTAACATCCCCACTGACCCGAAAAACAAGCATTTATTTTCCCATCTTGTGCACACAATGAAGGATTTTTGACATTGTCCTCTGATAGCTTCTGATTTTCATTTTCATCTGGGTTCCTCTTCCATGTGCCTCAGCAGCACTCTATGCATCAAATTCATGCATAATTAATTATGAGTTTACCACCGTGTAAGTGTTGGAACACCAAAACAAATTCTATGATAATGGAGGTGTTTGAGGTCTCTGCCATTTCAAATTAATAACGTCCACTTCCCCCACTAACCCCTCTTTGTTTGAGCATAGAATATAATCTGAGGACATGCTAACTGCAGCAACACCAATAATATTTGCTATTTAGACATTCATATACAGATACACAAGTCAAATATGAAATTGCCTCTATATTCTGTAATGAAACTGAGATTATAAATACAAATATTTTGTTTCCTTTTTGCCTGCAGAACACTTTTCCTTTTATTGTTATGAGTTCGCTATCACACAAAATGCACAAAGTGATAGGTCCTTTTCAATTAAAAAGAAAAAAGCCACCCTAATCTGGATAATATTAGGACTCTTTTCTGCAGTTTGAAATGTCCAAACCATCAAAACTGTGGACCATAGTGGGTTGAATTGTTATTTATAGGCCAGCCAAATCTGACTGACATTATGTAATTTCAATTTTAAATAATGTATCATTCATGTTTTTAGGTATTGAATTTTTTTTCAGCATTTGACCTTAATTCACTCCATAGTTTGTGACCAGAGAGTGTTAGTGCTGCTATTTTAAGATGCTAATAAATCAAAACCATATTGTATCTTTGAAAGAGTTTTCGTGTGCTCCTCATATGAGAACCACTGTAGTTCTGCTGTTGCACCTTCGCGATGGTTCCTCATCTTACCTAGCCTAAACTATATCTAAATATTTATTTATCCAAGCCTGTACATACATTTTAAAGAAAAATATCACCAAAATAATTTGATACATTACCAACATGAAAACATCGCAGTGGAAAAGGGAGTAACATTTGAGAGTAAGTTTTAGGGGACCTCTAGAAAGGTGAGAGCCCATTTAATAGTCTGATCACCTCACAATGATTAGAATGACATTATAAGGAAGCAGTAAATAACCATTTTGCATGAGGGAAATGTCTGTCAGCTAGGAATTTGCTAAAAAGAGGTATTGGGAAATTGATATATATCGGGGAAAATAGTTTAACGTATGTAGCGTAAGTCAACAGTGTGTTTATTTTATGATCAATGTGTTAATCTTCCCTGTGGTAGGAATTTTTAGTTGAATTTATCTACTGAGATTTTTCAAGGAGAAAAATAAAATACTTACATTTATATGCCTTTGCCTTGCTGTGTTCTGGTTCAGCTGCTTTGCACCACAGTGACACACTGTCACTGTATGGTCACTAACAACCTCTGAGCCAAGCTGCAAAGCTCCAATGCTACAGTGTTACCTTTTGAAGATTGAAGTCAACTAATTGTAAAAGTTGGACTGCACTATCCTGATGAGGAAAGGAAAAAAAAATGTGTCAGCACAAATTATGCATTTCATATAAGGCAAATAGTTGGCAGAGTCAAGATAAAAAAGTCCATTTGGCTCAGACCAACTTCTTCTCACATAAAAAGGCCTAACAGACATTTGATCATTGGCTTTACTCATGCCTATGTGAATTTGCAGTCTGTTGCCTCTAGAGGCTGGACAATCAAGTTCTGTTCAAAGATGCAAGACATTTAGGCCACATTTACTTTCCCTTGTCTTTTTTTTGTTTGTCCTTGTCTCACATATTGATGCTTTTTCATTTTTGTTTCTACATTAAGGTTTGGCATATTCGATGTGTATTATTCTTAGACAGGTCTGCCAGATAAGCCTCAAGCTTGAGATTTCTCAGAAGAGTTGCTTACATTAATTATGATGCTATTTGCCTTAGTAAATGTGTGTCAAAACATTCGGAAGAACTCCTGTGACCTAGATACTGGAGGCAATATTTCAGTTATGACCTACTGTCCTAACAAAACTCCAGTTATTGCACCTGTGGCAGGCTGGCAGTCCAACCCACTCGACACTAAATTTCTGACATGCCTCACCACATCTTGTTTACCAGTTTTCCATATATCCATAACAGACACTTGACAGATTTCTGCATCTTTGATGAATAACAAAGTGTTTGGGAGTGAGAGTGGGCTGCTCCGACAGATGTAACATTTGATTGACAGTCCTGCATCGATTCAATTTTCCAAACCTGATTGCCTCTCATTAAAATTATGTTTCTCACAAGAGCCCCCCTCTGAGGCTTGACTGGATATAAGGTCATGTACATTGCACACTTGCTTGCAGTGTAGGTTGTATTGCTAATCAATGCGGCTTGAGGGGGTGAATAATTAAGTACTGAGTATTAAAGAATAACAAATCCAATTTCTGCAATGAGATTTTATAACAAGAAACACAAACCTGGCATTTACTGACCCTAGATTTTGAAATCTAGCAGCCTTGAGTCTTTTAAGTATTTGCATGACGTGTCAAGAAAATACTAGTAAATACAGGATGTTTCATTGCATGAAAGTGTTAACCATCCAAAGAAATCCCATTTCTCCATTGCACACAAGCCTTTATAGTTTAAAAAACATGTGGGTTGAATTTGAAGAGAGGTTAATATTCTAATCAGGACAAGAAAATTATACCTGATCAGGAAAGAAGAAAATAACTTTGACTCAAATTAAAGCAGTCATGTGTCAACACAGCAATTAACAAGGCCCTTGCCGCCTATAGCTTTAATGGAGTGCGAATTTTATCATGCATATTAACAGCTTAAGTCTTCGAGACCAGGAATAAGTTTCAGAGTCAATCAACACTCTTCCCTTGACTGCCTCTGCAACCAGTTTTGCCCTCTGGCATCAAACCTTTAAGGTCAAGAAAAGCTAGACTTGAATTGTTGGTGTCTCTTCAGTTAGCAGAACAGAGTTCATCAAAGGCTGCCCACTTCTTGGCCTCTCTGAGTGTGTTTCAAATTAGACATTGTGAGCAATACTTACCTGGGGGTTTGAGCCTGGTACCATGAGAAGAAGCGGGCGGCTGAATTGTTATCCATGTGGTTTTGATGCAGAGAAAAATGAAGGACAATGTAAAACAAAAATTTGTAAAAACCTATAGACGGGAGCAAAAACTGATGGAAAACTACATTCCCAATAGCCACTGCGAACAAAATTCATATCCAGGAATCCTCTGCGAATTTTTCTGGAAGTACTTTTGCTTTCACCTTTACAATGAATTCTGTGTATGGAAAGGAAATCCCGATGGTAGTTTGTTTTAGCTTTGAATGATATTTTAGAGCTTCTTTTTTCACATGAAAACTGTAACTTTTGTCAATTAGATAAGTACAATATTAACCTTGCCACCATCATCCCCATTTTTGAGGAGACGGGGGGTTGCTTTATTTTTGCATTTATTGCAGTGAGCAAGAATGGTCGAGAGTTGAGCTTTGCAGGACAGTGTTCCAATGTTCACATTCACGCCAGGTCTGGAAAGATAGGAGAGAGAGCATATAGGAAGGGAAGGTGCTTATTCTACCCTCAGCATTCCAGTTCTCTTTCTGTTTTCATACAACTATCTCTGGGGTCAGCAAATGTAATAAATTGGAATGAAAGTGGAGCATCTTGCCATGCTTTAGCTGCCATCAGCATGGTGTGTTTAGTCAAGAGCACAAACTGCCAACACAGCCAGCGGGAGTCATTGACGGCAAGTGATTTGCTGAAGCAGCGGGTGTGCGTCATTTGTTCATCGAGATTACATGGTGGGTGATCTTGTTTAAGGGGTTTACTCTTTGTTCCTCGGCTGATGGGTGGGCAATATTCAGAGGGAAATGAAGGAAGAAGAAGAACAGTATGAAACAAATGCCAAAAGAAAACAGCTAAAGATGAAAAAAGGGGACTTGTTGCCGCATGTGTCTTCACACAAACCCCAATTTTCCACAAAGGAGAATGCATGAATCTTTACCTTCATGATCATAACATTTTTAAAACTCAACAGATCCTTCTTCAGTGGCGCTCAGAATGAGAATTCCAAATAAGAAAGAAATTAATTTAAATAATGTCTTCATCAGTACACACATGCACACATACACACACACAAAGAAAAAGAAAAATCAAACACTGAAGCTTATTTTCCACATGACAAATCCCTTCCAAGTGAATGAAATGAGCTTTGGAAGAATTAAAAAAAAAGAGTGGACTAAAAACTGCACAAAAGGATCCTAATTAAGGGGAAAAAAGCTTCAAATGTCGGTTCCGCTAGCTTAGACTTCTCCCTCCACCACGTCATGCAATCTGCCTTTCTAATTCCCTAAAGCCCCCTGGGCCAATTTTCTTCTATACTAGCAGTAGCCTTCCAAGGAATTGCTTATGTTAATATGGTGGATAAAACACTCTCAGCAATTAAGCAATTAATGTGTCTCAAATTTGCTGTTGTTGTTTATTGCCCTTTAATATTGACATTTTCATGCCTCCTCAACCAAGTCAGAAATGGAATAAAAGTTTGTGTTTGATTTATTTATTCATGAATCAGTTATCCACTCATTTTTATCATCTCTGATTGGAATAAAGAAAACTCAAACATTTGTCCAATTGACTTTCTTTTTACGCTGGTGATTTTGTCTTGTACTCTTCTGTTTCTTAATCAAATTACTAATTCTTTTTTGGTTTTACTTACAAAGGTCATTTCTTACACTGTGAACTTAAATATATATTTAAATGGCAATTGTGACCAAACTGGACTTCTGCACAGTTAATCGTCAAATATTCCATATTTAACTTTGATAAAACTACACTGTCAAGCAATCATTTCAAACTTATTATTTTGATTGTCTTTTGGACTGCTGCACTGTTGACTACTAACATCTATTATAATAAAGTAATTTACATTTATTTTCTTGTCTGCTAAGTTGCACTATTGCTCTCTTGCCACATAAGCGCATGTCTATATATTTGCACACACACCCACACACACACACAAAACATTTTTTTTTCTTTTTACACACAACTGTGTGCTTATTATAATGCAAAACAAACATTTTAACAGGAAGTTTAATGCATTAACTCCAAACAGAAAAAGAGTTTAGCACATGCTCACATCAAAGCAGTATGCTGATTGGTAACATACTGCGTTTCCACCTTGTGTGCATCCCCAGACCCCCTCTGAGGCTGAGCTTTGAATGATTACATCTTCAGAATGCTGCATATTTAAAACTCTGATTATCACCTGATCACCAGCAGGAGCATGCTGGGTTTAAATGGAGATTTATTCTTTCATTACTTACTTTTATTTACATATGACACAAAGATGAAAGAACAAATGTTCATACAACAATAGATCCTCCTTTTGTTAGCAATTGATGTTAAAAACTTTATTCAAATGTGTTCCTGAGGGGTGTCAGTCTATTTAAAACTGACCACTCCGTCTGTGGTCCAAGTGATACAGGCAGGATGGAGAAAGGCTGATAGAGGAGGAGCAGAGTGGGGAAGATGAAAGGCTGGTGGCTACAGAGTGGATGCAAGAGACCAACTATTGCTCATCATTATATAGCCCAATATGTGAAAGTTACAGTGGCTCCCGAGTGCACTTTTTGAAACTTTTTGTAACCATCCCATTATAGAGGTGTGGATAAATAACACCTGCAGCACTAAGTTGTTTTGACCTAACATGCAAACACTCATCAACTTCATATAGTCATTTTGTGTGTGTATGTAGCTTGTTGATGACAGAGAACTGCCTCCTTTCTCTCCCACTAAACATAATCTCCAGCTGCAGCTTTTCCTTATAGACGAAATGCAATCGTAGGTCATCATATGTGCCAGAGAAACGGTGTTGAGTGACTCGGTAGTCAACTTTTCAACGATAAGGTAACAGCTTCTCAAAGATGTCTAGAAAATTTTGCCCTGATCCTCTAGTAAGACAAGACACGTTTCATCTCAATATGCGATTTAGGAAGGTAGAGACCCTTAAACAAAGTTGCCAGCTAAAGAAAAGCCATGACCACTTGTTTACATGTCATCTTTGTGAGGGCATGAAAAAACATACCACATGGAGAAGACAGGAATTTCTGTTTAATTATCGATATCAAAATGTTGCATTAACAATGACTTGTAGGCACCAGGGGAAGATGCACCAGCTGTGCAGTAAATTCTCTCTCAAAGCGAAGATGCATGCTTTTTGCTTTCGCTTTTTGGGTTTAGCCTTTTAATTAACAGATATGCTTGACAGATCTTACATTTCTATTACTGTAAGATGATACTGCCACAGTTGCTTTTTATTTAACCATTTGTGTCCAAAACGGTCTTTCTTCTACTGCTTAGAGTTTTACTTAACATGTTAATATGTAGCCTGTATCTTTTTAAACCAAGACACTATTGTTGAAAGTTCTGAGATCTTAAATGATTAACAAAGGCAAAAAAAGGAGGTAAAATAGCAAAATTAAAAATTAAAAAACTATTGTCAGGGTTTGTGTTGATATTGCTTTCCACTGGTTTGTGAACATTGAAAATATATGACTTTAATAGCCCTTTGACACATGTACTGCAGACTTGAAATTATCTAAGCTTTACTGAGATATGGAAAAGCAAATGCCACAATGAGTTGGATCAGACTTTAGATGGTCTTTAACAAAGAAGTTACCAAGTGCACTGTTCACATTAATGTGGCTGAGAATGTGCCACAGTAACACTTTTTCCAGTGGATTCACGGCAGAGTGCGCATGTGGATGAGTTTAGAATGCAAATGGAACCAATTACACTCATCCACTCCTGAAGAAAAACATCTCTTATACAAAAGATGCTAGCAACGGAAACCAGAAGGAGTCAAAAACAATCTTGGGAAATGAGAATATTATAGATTTTCATCTGCTTGCTCTGAAGTCAACAGGAGAGGATGTGGTTGCCGCCATTCGTACAGCACTACATGCCCCATGTAAGATTCAAAAGAACTCCACTGTAGCAGCACATTGAAGATTGAACACGATTCCCTCCTAGCCAATTTGTTGATACAACACAATCAAGGTTATTGCTGCTGCTACTGAAGTTGGATTTAGCTAAACTTTCCGTTTTGTTTTTTTTTTTGGGGGGGGGCTGACAAATGGGTCTTGAATACATCCAAATGAGTCTTTCAAAGGCAACCCCCCCCCAAAAAAAAGAATTAGATACTTATATCATGATCTGTCTTTGACAAACACATCATAAGAAAGTAATTTTAAAGGCAGAACAGTCTACTCTTACGAAAAAAATAAAAATAAAAATCAAACGTATCTGTTAGACATCTAGAAATAAGATGTACTTGAGTGATCCCATGATTTGGAAATTGTTAAGCAGCAGCAAGAAATACAAAGACAAGACCGTGACAGGATAAAAATAAAAAGTAAAAAAAAATAAACTCTGAAGTGTAAAAGCACAATCTAAAAAAAAAAAAGGCTATACATATTTATTCCTGTATATAGGTAATGAGGAAAGTGCAAAGTGAATTAGTACAGTTATTGTACAGGGTTATGGCATGAGGTAGGAAAGATTTCCTGCATCTTTTCGTTCAACAGCGGAGCTGTGACAGTCTGCTGGAGAAGCTGCTCCGCTAGCTATCCAGTGTGAGTTGTAGTGGCTGGTCCAGGTTGTCCATGATGGATGACAGTTTAAGCGTCCTCCTTTCCACCACGGTCTCAAAGTTCCCCATCCTGAGACCAATCACAGAGCCATCTCTCCTGATGACCCGGTCTAGTCTGTAGGAGTCTCTGGCTCTGATGCTACTCCCCCAACACGAAGATGCAAAAAAGAGAACACTGAAGACAACAGGCTGATAAAAAATCTCCAGCATCTTGTTGCATTAAAGGATCTGAGCGTCCTGATCTAGAGCTCTACCATCTCCACCACCTCATCCCTGATCTGTAGAGGCTGTAGAGGCTGTAGAGGCTGTAGAGGCTGTGGCGGCGTGACCATCTTCCTCCTGAAGTTGGTCACCATCTCCCTGGTCTTGGTGACATTCAGCCTTGAGTGGCTTTGTTCAGTCCAGTCTACAAATCTGTCTATCAGCATCCTGTATTTTTCACACCCTTTTTCACACCCAACAACAGCCGATTCAACCGAGAATTTCTGTAAGTGGCATATATCTCTGTGTTGTAGTGGAAGTCAGTGGTGAACAAACTGAAGAAAGCAGGAGAACACACAGTCCTCTGAGGAGCTCCAGTATCACTTACTGACACGGAACACCGCCCAGACGGAAAAACTGGTCAGCCTGTCAGGCTGGCCTTAGGTGGGCTAAGACCAGTCTCTCCAGAACCTTCATCACATGAGATGTGAGGGCAACTGGTCGATAGTCTATGGTCTAATAGCGACGGCATCTTGGGCAAAGGGAGCCAGGCAGGACATCTTCCACAGCACCAGTCCTAAAGTCAAAATTATTAAGAATCTAAGATACAGGACTTGGGCCACGCACTAGAGGAGCTGTTGGTGCCTCACATTGAAACTGAGCTCTGCTAAACATTGATTGAAACTCAATTTTGTGTGTTTGAAGATGAAATGAATTCTCTCCCATCAAAAAGCAGTAAGAATGTTAATTATGTGGTGAAGGGAAAAAACATGTCCCTTATTCTGGCCTCTGTCTATAATCTGTTTCGTTTATGAAAAAAAAAACAAGAATTTGGTTCTGTCTGGAGACATTGAGTGGTGCACAGCACAGTCCAACAAGTGAACTTACTTGTGATAATGTCCCATTATATTACCAGTGCCTTAAAAAGTAATCTTAATATCAGACAAACTTTCATGATTTAATCTGTGAAATCTATATTTGATTCAGTCAAGTAAATATTCTATAATCTTTATTCAATTGCAACTGAATAGAATTTACCACATAATGAGAATTGTTTTGTCTCAGATTGGGAAAATTTACAGACACAACATGAATACTGGCTCCATCGCTGTTTTTTGTTTCTCACTCCCTCATACACACAGATTTCTCAGCCCCTTTCTAGAGCCTTCAGACTTCCCAGCATGCAATAACAGCACAAATCAAGTCAGTGTTGATACATTTAGGCCATCTGACCAAATGCAAGAGAACTCTGAGGAGGTAAGACGTAGATCTCTGGAACGATAGGGATCGCGGGAGTCTCAGGAACTTGCAGGGAAAGGTGAGACGTAGATCTGTGGGCTCGGGAATGATAGGGATCTGAAAACCCTACAAAATTCCTCCCTTTTCAGCTTTGTTTAAGACATTTGATATTGATATTCACATAGGTTATCTAAAGTCTAGTGGCATTCTGTAACATTCTGTTTTTTCTACATGCCTTCAAGCTTTGACTAGGGTCTTATGGCTCATGCCATGATTTCTGATGTCCTTAATGTTATGAATATTACATTTAAGAGATATGTAATTCATGCAGCATCTGTTGCATGTTTTTACATTCTGTGAGGAAAGTCTCTTATGAGTGTGTCTGTTCCACAGATTGCTTACGTAAAACAAACGGTTTGTGCCACTGGCTCTACAAATAAAAATCAAAAGGTGTAAGGATCAGTAGATAACTCACACCACACTTAAATCGCTTTGTTGGCACATTAAGGATGAAGAGCCCTCATAGATCAGAGGTCATAAGATGGAAAAGACTTCCAGATAATACATGCCTATACAGACTAGTATGTATGGATAGATGTGGTGGGTGTATACTGGGTCTAAACATCCCACTTTGTTCCTTTGCTCCTTTCATCAGCCATCCATCACTACAGTTCTCTCCACACCTCACATTTCTCCTCTCCTCTTTCATCTGATTTGAGGCATCACTCTATGAATCCCCTCCTCCTGATGATCAGACAGACAGAGGAAAAGATGAGTGGACGAATGGCAGGACAAGAGGAAAGGTGGATTTGCTGCTCAACCTCTGCACTGTTATGATATCAAACATCCGCCTATTCTTGTCAACGCAGCGGTACCAGATAGATTGCCATTACACTCGTCAACTTCCCATGTCTCAATCGCTCTCTTTCTCTTCTCCTGGCCACTTCCCATGAGCTCTTCTCTCTCATTCATTTCTATTCTTGCAGTGGTTAATTTTTCTCTCTGTCTGGCAAAAAAACAACAGCAGCATGACCTTAACAATCAGTTCAACAATATGTATAGAACACAGTGCAAGGGAGGAAATCTAATCAAGAACCGTATCGATCCAGTGTATAATTCTGGTTTGCACAAAATATTGGTACAAAGTTCCACAATTGTGTTTTTATAGGGAAACAAATTAATTACTTGGAATTGTATATCCCTACAAAACTGAAGATTTGAGGACATTTTGTGTAGAAACTGGAGAAAAATCATGCTTTGACTCTTATAAAGCCTACAAAAAGGTGCAGCAGAATGATTGACAAATAGTAATGAAACAACGAAAAATAGGATTTGAATTTTAAAATATGCATCAGTGTTGAAAAATGTATCAAGATGATAAAAGCCATTAGTGCCAACTGCTATACTTCCAAGAATACAGTCTCTGCAGACCAATTCTAAAAACATATTGAAGTGCTGCCTTAATAATTTGCCATCTGACTGTCATTATTTTTATGCCCTAATAGAACTAACAATTTGTCAGTTAACTGACTTTACGACCAACTGCATTGCAGTGGTGTGGCGTTTAAAAATCTTCATTGGGAGTGACAGCAATCGCCTGATTACCATTTAGAAAAGATTATGTAGATACTGTTTGCGGTGGTTACTGATGACAAACTTTTAACCTGACAGTTGAAACGACAATTGCAACTAGACAAACCATCCTTCTACAATCACTGAAGTCAAATCCAAAAGATGTCTAAAGATGGACTTAAAACATTTCCATCAAGAGAAAACTGTTAAATACTATTTTTAAATATTAATTTAATTTATTTTAAATATTCATTTTTTATGTTTTTCATTCCCTTCAACCAGCTTCTTTCTGTACTCTTTGACTACCAGTGACTATGGTTGACTGAATGATCTTTCACCAAGCAAAAATTCAGAGACCCAGCAAAATGGAGGCTGACATGAGTTTTGAACCAAAGACATATGTTAGCTATAAAAAAAAACAATATCTGAGATGGAAGGTAAATTAAAGAGTCTTCCTTTTAGGGACTGTCTTGTGAAACACACAAAGCAATAGCAAAGTTTCCTATTGGGGAAGTGCTTCCCTTCACTTTATAGCTCCCTCATTCAGAAAAGAAGCCAGAGCAAAGAACAGGCGACCTGTGCCGGAAATACCCAACAGCTAGCAAATGTGACAGCCGCTTTGTGACAAGATCTCACAGTACTGCTTGACAATCCATTTCAAAGAAGCCAGCAAGGCTTCTAACATCTCAGGCAGATGAGCATTCAAAGCTTTCATTATAACTAAGGCAGATGTAACGTGACCACACTGTATCAACTCTGACTGCTTCTCATCCTCAAAATAAAGAAGTACAATGCAAATTTTACCTTATCACCATTAGGATGAAGTAATAATTTCCATTATTTTCTATACCAGCTATCTTTATTTTACTTTCTTTTTTTAATCACATCTTTTTTACTGTGTCACCCTCTGGCAAATTCTATTATATTTATTTTGACCTCCATTGTCGACTTAGACAGATAGCGGGAAAAATAAACAATATTATGTTTTCGATTTTCTTGACAAAATTTCATCTAATTTTTTGGTAATTTGCAAGGCAATTACCATTGGATTCCCAGAAAAGCAATTTGAAAATAAGGATTTTCTGAAGGTGCACAGGTACACTCACTAGAACCTTGTATAAAAACGTATTATGCAGTGGTAGGTGAAAACATCTATTTCTATATAAAATAAAATGTTTATTAAATGTTCATCAAACTTCATGTCTTTACCAACACAGGGAACTTTAATACCCTGGCCCAAACTATATTAACTCGGTCAAAGTAGCTTAAAATGGATTGTTAGATTGAGAAATCAGGTAGCTGCAATTGTCATAGGTAAAAGTAAATGTTTATGTAAAACATGATTAAATTATAAGAGATTCAATGACAATGCTATCACAGAATAATACCGAAAAAGGCTTGACAGTAATAGATGATTTTTTTTTTTTTTTAGCCCCATATTGAGAACTTTGATTATAGTTGGGAGCCATAAATGACTGCTTGCACTGTGGAGGTTATCATGCCTTGCATCAGTCCCCCAGTTGCTGTGCTGCGTAGTTTTTACATAGCTTTGCAACTTATACAACCAGTGACCATGGGGTTCTTTTTGACCTATAAAATGGTCTTTGCTTAATCCTTGCTATTATGTTTCACAAGTGAGTGTGCTTCAGTACAAATACTGTCAGGATTTAACTTATCCAGAGGCGAAGCCATGGTATCCTGTTGCCAAACCGGAAGTACTTTAATGACACACTGGAGAGGAAGACCAAAGACATGGCCTCAACCACAGCACAAAAACACTATTGCCCCCTGGGTGAACTCAAGGGAAATGACCAGAGTAGACAAACCAACAACCTAACCACAACCCAATACATCACATCTTGTCCCCACTTATTTAGAATACAGTCCCCCTACTCTGTTGGATCTTAACTGGGTGTTCAAACAGAACAATACCAACTATCTTATAAATATAATCCCAAAATCAACAACCCCCCCTTTTTTTTTTACAAACACTAAACAATAAACTGACTATGTCTAGAGGCAATTAAATGAACCGATAACATAAATGGGCTGAGACTCCACACCTCGAGTTTTTCTTGGGAATCTGGGGCGATGGCCCATACCCCAAGCCTCTCAATAGGTTGGATGGTCAGGGGTGGGTACCTCTCTGTCTCTGGAAGAGGAACGACCTCGACTGACAGCTGGTTCTGGAGGGGCTGCCTCCTTTTAGGTGACTAGATGATATTTTGGGGGGAACTCCGGCCCCCCCATAGGGGGAGCCGTCGTCAGCTCGATGATGGGGACAGTAACTGGTTGACTCAGTGCTGCTGGTCGTTGTGGCTCTCGGGGTACAAGCCTTCCCAGCTCACTTGCCCGCATCTGATCAGTCTAACATTTCTAGGGTAATCCTAAGCCCGCATAAACTGTGTAAGACACTGGCCCTGACTGCGACACCACCACACCTGGCATCCACTTCTCCTCCCCCCACCTATAGTCACAGGCCAGATCAGAATCTCCCACTGTAACGTTTCTTTCCCTGGCAAATCAGGCCCTGCAATCCTGCTGATCTGACTTAGCCTGGTCCAGTACCGCTGCCAGACTTGGCTTGAGAAGGTTGAAGTGGGTGCGGAGCCAACCGCGGAGGAAGAGCATGGCAAGGGACTCATTTGGTGTGGCGTGTGGGGCATTTCTGTAGCTGAGCAAGAATGAATCCAGCCTGTGTTGCACTGTGGTTGTAGTTGACTCCCTCGATGCTTTCAACGAGCGCTTCAGCGTTTGCACAAAACATTCCACCTGTCAATTTGTGACTGGGTGAAATGGTGAGGAGTGCATGTGCGTCACTCCGTTCGCTTTGAGAAAAGCTGAAAAATCACTTGAAGTGAATTGTGGGCTGTTATCGCTGACCAACACTTCAGGCAATCCATGACGGCTGAACAAATTCCTATGAGCCTGAATGGTCTTAGTGATCGTGTAAGAATCCAACTGTACTTCTGTACTGTACTTCCAGCCAATTCGAGTGGGCATCAACTACCACCAGAAACATATGCCCCTCGAAAGGGCCCACAAAATCCACATGTATTCGCTGCCACGGAGTCCCTGTGCTGACATGAATCGCAAACTTTAGCCTGCTGCTCAATTTGAGCATCAATACCTGGCCACCAGATATAACTCCAAGTGATGACTTTCATTTTCACTACCCCAGGGTGCCGTGCGTGCAGCTCTTTCAGAAACTGTGGCCTCAGTCTTGGGGCACTCTATCCACTGAACTCAGCTTTTCCTTGTGAACCATCTGCAGGTGCAGATGAGAAAGGCCATCTGCATTTCCATTTTCAGCTGCACTCCTATAGTGAATTTTGTAATGGTGGGCTGTAAGTATGAGGGCCCACCACTGAAGCCTGGCAGCTGCCATAGATGGAGTAGCCTTGCTGGGGTCCAATGTTGTTTTCAGTGGCATGTGGTCCATAAGCAGGGTGAAATGGCAGCCATAGAGGTAAGCATGGAACTTGCATATACCAAATAGGATTCCCAGGGCCTCCCGTTGTATCTGAGTGTAGTTTTGTTCCACTTCGATTAAGGTTCTGGATGCGAACGCTATTGGTCTCTCTTGACCATGGGAAATCACTGCGCCCACGCCTTATGGAAAGACATAGCATGCCAACCTGAGTGGCAGTTGTGGGTCGTAATAAGGTGAGTACTCTATCTGAGAGGAGCTGTTCTTTTGCTGTGCTGAATGCTTTTACACACTCCTGGGTCCATTTCCATTGTACATCCTTGTGAAATAATGCATGCAGGGGACTGAGTGTGGTTGCCATGTTTGGGACAAACCTACCATAGTAGTTTATCAGACCTAGGAAAGAGTGTAGCTTGCCTATTGCCTACATTGGTTGGGGCTGGGGCCTCTATGATAGCATGGAGCTTTTCTTGGGATTTATGGAGGTCTGTGACATCGATTATGTGCCCCAGATATTCCAGAGAGTCTCTGAAAAACGTATTTTTTTCTCGCTGCACACGGAGGCCAAATTTTCCCAAGTACTGCCTTTTCAGGTGATCAGCACCATTATGTCCCTTTATTGGATGTCATCTAGAAAACAGTGCACATTGTGAAGCCCCTGAAATGTCTGATCCATGACTTGCTGGAAAATGGAGGGTGCTGATGTAATGTCAAAAGGAAGTCAGTTATAACAGAACAGTCCTTTTTGTGTTGTGATGGTGAGGTATTTGTGTAAGATCTCCTGGACTGGCATTTGCAGGTATGCATATGAGAGATCCAGTTTACTGAAGCTCTGCCCCCCACATGGTGAGGCAAACAGATCTTCTATCCTGGGGATAGGATAATGCTCTGCAAAGAGTGCATGGTTGATGGTCACTTTGAAGTCCCCGCTAATCCGTACATCCCGCTTTTTCTTTCTGATGGGCACAATGGGGGTGGCCCATTTGCTGAACTGCACTGGGGAAATCTCTAGCTGCTGTAGGCGCTATCCTCCATCTTGGGCCTGAGCGCATAAGGGACCACCTGCAGCTGACATAACTTGGGCTGATGATTCGGCTTGAATGTCAGCACTACCTCAAAGTCCTTTAAAGTTCCCAGTTCATCTTTGAACACCTTGGCATGGCTGTCTAGAACTGTTCTCAAGGTGTCATCTTTCCGCATGTGATGAGTGGATTTGGCTGATGCTACTGCTCTCCAGTTCAGTCTCACACTTCTTAACCACTCACAGCCAAATAGCGGGGCCGCGTTACCTTTGAGCACATATAGGGGAAGCCGTGCACTTTGTTTATTCATCTGCACTCCTATCTTTCACCACCCTTACTGGGGCGATGACTTGGCCAGTGTGTATTTTCAGCAGGATGTGGCGCAGATGAATGTGGCTGAATTGTTCATTAGACATCTTCTCTGATGTAATGGACGCTGCTACACCGGTGTCTAGTTCCATCTTGCTTGTTTGTCCCTCAATTTTTGGCCTGACCCATATGACTGCAGCGGCTGGGTTATCCTGCTGTGTAACGTTTTCTCTCTGTGTTCCCCTATTGGGTACATCTACCATGTGCAGGGCGACATCTGCATCAGAATCAGTGGTATCTGTGTCACTAGGCTTATCATTGGTGGCTAGCTTATGTATCTGTCTTTTTGAATTTTCTCTCCATTTGTTGTCTTTCCTCTCCCTCATTGTGGTTCCAGCTTTATTTATTGGCCTGCTCTCTTTGCATGTGCATGAGATGTGGCCTTTCTTACCGCAGTGGTGGCAACTTTGGTCCTTGTAAAAACAGTCACTTTCAGAATGGTTTGTCCTACCACATCTGGTGGAAAACCTTCAGGGAGCAGCTCAGCTGCTAGGATTCCATTTCCACCGCTTTCTGATAGGTGAGGTCAGCCATTGTTAATAGCCTCTTGTGCATGGACTCGCTACTTAGGCCGCAGACCAAGTTGTCCCTAAGTACGTCTTGCAGGGGAGCCCCACATTCACAGTGCTCAGACAATTTCTTTATATAGGCAATTAATTGTGCAATAGACTTGTCCTCTGCTTGATTACGTTTATGGAAGCAATATCTCTCGGCAACCACGATGGGTTTGGTGGAAAAATGGGCATGCAAGACTTCCACAATCTGATAAGTCCCCCACCCCCCGGTTTCTCTAAGGCAATCAAGCTGCGCAACAATCCATGCGTTATCGGCCCTATCACACTAAGAAGTACTGGAAGCTTCCTGTCATCCTCTATGCCATATGCCAGCAGAAAGTGTTCAAATCTCTCCACATATGTTGACCACTGCGCCATCGCTTCGTCAAAAATTCCGACATAACTGATGATCCCCACCATCTTCCCGGCTAATTGTCAACCGGCCGGCACAGCCGCTAGCAATGCTAAGATTAGCCACTGCCAACTAGTGCAGATTCTTCACCACTCAAGTGTTCTTACAAGCCTCCAGGTGAATTGTCCTCATCGCCAGTTTATTATGTTCCATAAGCAAGTGTGCTTCAGTACATATACTGCCGGGATTTAAGTTATCCAAAAATAACGGAAGCGAAGTTGTAGTATCGTGTTGCAAAACCGGACGTTCTTTAATGATACACTGGAGAGGAAGACCAACGATATAGCCTCAACCACAGCACAAATAAACACTCTTGCCCCCTGGCGGCACCAAGGGGACATGAGCAGAGCAGCCAAACACAACCCAATACATCACACTTGGTTTTCAAAACTTCCCATCTGTTATAACCAAAAGGCTTTGCCTATTAATATCGCTAATATTGTCACATTCCAAGAACACAGTGTTTATTTGGACTTTTGTCTTGCTCTATATATCATGCTTTGGGACAACAGAATATTTCTGCAGTTTCTTATTGCCTCTTAAGCACAACCAGAGGGAGGTACGCGAAAAACTTCATCTAAAAACTTAAAACAGGCATGAAGTTATTAACCAGGAGAGTAAATAATCTGGGTGAGCCAACTGACGGGTAGCAGACAAAGCTGGTGAGCTTTGCACAAGCAAGGCCAGAACTTGCCGATCAGGCAGAAGTAATACTGGATCTATTTGCATCACATATAACAGTCTCAGAATTGGTTGGCTGTGAGGCTGGTGTCTCTATACTGTCCTTGATTGCTGGTGATCTGCTTCAGGTGAGTGTAATCAGGAGAGTGGAAGCAGGTGTGGAGTTAGGAGGGAAAGTGCTGAATCGAGGTAGTCCAATCTGCAGAACCATGAAACTGCTGGCTTTTATTGTGTGCTCACTGCAATTAACAAAAAGACTGGAAGTTAAAGGAAATGCTTCAAATAGGACAGTTTAAACTATTGCTCAAAGGTTTGGAAATGAAATCCATGGCTTGTAAATGTTTTTGAAATTGTTGCTTAAATCTATGTAATTCTAAATTGTCTTGACTTGTGTCGCTGTCTTGGCCAGGACTCTCTTGAAAAGATTGGTAATCTCAATGGGACTTTCCTGGTTAAATAAAGGTTGAATGAAAAAAATACTCATCTCCCGTTGACGTGAAATCACTGATTTCAGCAGTGTGCATCTTACCCTATGCTACACCATGGCTGATATCATGGCACCATTCTTGTATGCAACTGAGAGGATAACAAAACGGACAACGGTCTAGATTTAATTATGTCACAGATACTTTTAACTGTTTCCAGAGAGTCACAATGTGTGGTTTTGTGTGTGTCTCCATAGGAGGTGGCAGATCATAACTTCAGAGAGAAACCTGGAAGAATGCAACGCCTTGCAAGTGCTCCTCCAGAGAAACCTGGGTTCACTAGCATTTTCTCTTTTATGCAAGCATTACAATCAGAAGTAACTCAGCTGCAACTGCACTTGTGTGTTTTGTTCTCATTGGGCATGCTGTTTTCTGAATTTAACTACTGGGCGCCACATGAGGTAACTGCTCACTGTCTCATCGGACTTAATATCCAACAGTGTTCTGAATTTTTCTGCTGGCCTTCCAGGAAACCTAGATAAATGGAGATCCTACTGATGTGGCCAAACCACAGCTGAAATAACAAAGCAAGCAGGGTTAAAGCAAGCAGAGACCCTATCACAGCACTAATGGAGCATTCACTGCATTTATATTTACATTAGGGATCACTTAATTCCTATTTTTTTTTTTTTTTTTTATTTTAAGTAATTGTGTCTCCGAAGACACATGTGGATGTGAGTAGCGTGACGGGTTTGTTTGTTCTCTGGTGAATCCAATCGCAGCAGAGTTGTGTACGCAACACACACATTACTTTTCTTTTTTTTTTTTCCCACACTCATTACTACGATATCCAAGCCTCTGCTGTGAAGATATGGCAGGAGTAAAGCAGCTCCTCTTAAGTGCATTTGCTCCCTGCAGTACAATTTTGAAAATGCAATCCCCTTAGCTTGGATGTAGTATTCATATAAAAGATGGATTTTATGTACACCATATGACCAAAAGTATTTTGGCTCGCATATAAACTTAAGTGACTTCCCATTCCATAGGGTTCAATTTAACGTCGGACCACCCTTTGCAGCTAAAAGAGCTTCAACTCTTCTGGGAAGGCTGTCCGCAAGGTTCAGGAGTGTGTTGATGGGAATTTTTGACCATTCTGCCAGAAGCACATTTGTGAGGTTACACAGTGATGTTGAACGAGAAGGCCTGGCTCTCAGTCTCTGCTCTAATTCATCCCAAAGGTGTTCTATCGGGTTGAGGTCAGGACTCTGTATAGACCAGTCAATTCATCGACACCAGACTCTGTCATCCATGTCCTTATGGACCTTGCTTTGTGCACTGGTCATGTTGCAAAAGGAAGTAGCCAGCTAGAAACTTCCCACAAAGTTGGAAGCATGGAATTGTCAAAAATGTCTTGGTATGCAGAAAGCGATAGAAAGCATCAGCATTTGGACGTCATATTGAACCCACTGATTAGGAATGGGATGTCGCTTAAGTTCATATGCGTGTCAAGGCAGGTAATATAGTGGCCATGTATTGTAGGTGTCTGTGAAAATGTAATATGTGCTTTTCATCATGTGATCAGCTGGCTTAGAGATGTAGTTGATGCTTTTGGAGAGCCACTATTGTAAAAAAAATGTTTTTTAATGATACAGAAGATTTAGAGGACAAAATGTTTATCCGTTTAAATACAGCAGCATTTTCTCCCCACAATGCTAAACTAACATCTTCAAAAGTTAATGAAGAAACATCGTTATTTCCCATGAGGAATTCATAAAGTATAAATTATTATTAATTCACCCTGTTTGGAAGACTGAATGGTTTGTAGACTACAGAGTATAACAATTTACAAGCATTGGCATGTTGTACCAGTGTTTCCCACTAATGATGCTGTCGCGCAACGAGAGAGCTGTGGACAAGTTGCAACTTTATTTCTTTCACACAAAAAACAAACTGCTAGTGAACTTCTGTTGATCATCATGCCCCCAGTCCCTAGTCCTGTGGGTTCATAAGCCAGGCCTCTTAGTGTTCGCCACAATGCAAATAAAATAAAATGGAATTGTGAAGAAAATATTAAAAATGGCTTGAGAAAGTACAGCAGCCATATGTTCTTTAGATGTTTTCACAGGGGACAAAAAGTGGGAAAATACTACATATACACATGTATGTGTGTGTGTGTGTGTCACCAGCTTGTTGGTTTTGCGTTTGGCACAGAGAGAAAAATGGACAAAAAAAAAATGACTGACGAAATCCTCTAGCCTTTGAACCATTTTTAAAGGTGAGCACGAGCATATTTGTTCAAAGTGAGTATTACAACAAAAAGAATATATAATCAAACATTGAGATGAAAGTTGCTCACAATGTTACCGTCATTGAACGCCCAACTTCCTTGCTGGTCAGCAATCTGTCTGATAAAAGAGAGAGGCATAATCTTCAGGCTTCATAGATTAACTCTGAAGCATCTTGTGGCAATGTCTGATTGATTTCTTTACATTTTCAATCTTTGGCTGATGCAGTGCCAGTGTAACCCTGCAGGTATTAAGGTTGTATAAGCCAGTCAAGTGTTTACATCACAGCAAGCATACATATCAGTGATGGGAGGGTCCCATCTTTTCTGCATTTTCCCATACCATTGGGAGGGTCTATATGCAGAATGTAGTCACTGTATAGTCGAAAACAAGCCAAAGTCCTGCCAAAGGCACCTGTGAAGTGTTGAGATGATAGCAGTTTTATCTCTATTGTTCTATGATATAAGGCTGTTGTGTCCTCTTTCTATCCCTCTGTCATCACAGAACTTTCATAATCTCCTTATAGAAATTCATAATCACGAACCAGAGCACTGGCAGACCAGCCAGCGATTGGCTGGTCTGAAAGCGGCAAAGAAACTGGAGGAATTGTGACACATCCCACATGGCTTCACTCTATACAGCTGTCAGCTACAATAGGAAAAAAAAAAAAATCTTAGCTTCGGTACGCAATGCCGCTCTTTCAGGATAATTTTGTCTTGAGTGGACTTAGCATACGTCAGCCTCATTTTATGCTTCTTATTTTTTCTCCTTCTGGCATATCACTGTTCCTTTAATTAGACTGACTTTGTTTTAACACCCTATTGAAAGATTCTGTTCTTTTTTTGTTGTTTAGAACACATAAGAATTTGTCCCTGCACTGACACAGCGTTTGGCTTTGGTGCCGAGCTGTTTGACTCCAGGTAAACAAGCATTTTTCTCCTCTCTCTCTCTCTCTCTGCGCCCAGTGTAATCCTCATGGATAAAGCAACCTCTTCCAACACAGTGGAGTGTAGCAGTTGCTTAGGCAACCGACTATCCCAACTAATCCAACCTGTTCCCATCTCTGCAAAGTCTGAAAGTCTGTCGAATTGAAGGGCCCTACTTGTTAGTCTTGACTCTTGTGAACAACATTTTAAACTGCAATTGCAATAACAGTATGTCAGCTTATTTAATGACATTAATGCTGGAACCTGAAACTAAGTAGGAATGTGAGGAAAAGATTGCACTCGCTTCGGTATTTGTTGGTTTTTAAGCAAGCAATTCAAGCGACAACCGTTCCATGACTTCAAAGTGATCGTTCCTAAAAGTAGGCGCTGCATGCTGCAATAAATGAAAATGGAACTGACCCCTGATTACCCCACCGAACACCACAATGTTTTCTTGCACCCACCCTGTCCCCACCCACAAAAAGAAATATTGTTCTTCAATTCAGCTGTGGGCTTCCACCTCAGAGAAAAATGATGGGGGAAGAGATGATCTGGCCAAGGGTTTTAAAATCTTCCCCAGGGTGCCCAGAGCAGCAAAGTGTTTGGGACATAGTATTGATTTATATAAAAGTCAATGTTCCTGCTGCCCGCCAGATCGGAGTGTTTTGGGCCATGAGAGCGATAAGGGATTGGACTAATGTGAGTGCAGAGCAAAAGGGCCTCGATGCCAAATGGATAAGATGAAAGTTTTAACAACCTGAAAGTTTGCATTCTTTCTGCTTCATATATATATATATATATATATATATATATATATATATATATGACATACACACACACACACACACACACACACACATACATATATGTATGTATGTGTTTGTGTTTGTATGTATACATTTTTTCTTTTTCTCTGTCTTGTATTATCATCACTCTGCTGTGTCCTGATGAAGTGGAGTATTAAGGATTATATTCTTAGAGAGATGCCCCAGGTGATCCAGGGTAAAGAAAAAAGAATATGTCAAGTCACAGTTTGGTGAAACCAGCTACTGCATATATTTGGCCAGATTTATGAGGCTATTTAGAGCAGCCCATATGCACCAACAACTTTTCAGACAGTACCTTGTCAAAGTCTTTTTTTATTGTAATGCATTATAAGCGAAGCTCTGCCCAAGAATCTACATATATATGCATGCACATGAATTGTCTCCAAAGAAATGTTCCACCCATTGCCATTACTCTTTGATGAAGCGTACTTTTTTTTAGACTTCTTTATTTTGCAACGTAAACGAACATACATTCATTCATGTAAAACAATTGATTTGCATTAACCAAAGGTTACAAAAGGAGAAGATTAATATTTCATGAGAATAACATTATGAAAGAACATTTTAAGTCTATGAAATCCATTCAACATAAAGGCTTGAAGCTCAAGTCACATAAGGCTCATAAGGCTGGTATTACACTATGGAACTACTAGCATTAAGTCAGCTGATATCAGGAGTAAAAAAGGATTCACAAGACAAGAATGGCAAAGTCTTGCGGTCCTACATTTCATACTTCTGTAGAAGTGTGGATATTAAAGAAAAGCAAAGAAAAGTTTTTGTAATCCGGCAGTCATAAACACGTGGGTTTGCTCTTATAATCGGGACTACTTTAACATTTAAAAATGGCTTCATGTTGTGGACACAACCAATATATGTCTTCAGTCATTCTCTGCTGTCTAAACCCAGGTCACTCTCTCTATCCCGTCTTAGTGTAACAGCAGGGAGGAACAAACCAACTGAAGGCTAAAATGCAAATCTCATAGAAGCAGAGGGACACCAATTTTATCACTTGAAGAGCAGGGTGTACCACATAAACCCAGTCTGAAAAAGCAAAAGCTCGGACAATAGCAAGCACATTCCATGTATCCTATAAGATGATCAAAAACATAATTTAGAAACAAATGAGTCCAGTGAAATGATTCTGATTTATGTCTTCCAATGTGGCAGTGATTAGATCCGTTTTCTCAAAGTGTCAGCAGGAAAAAGGGACATGGTATCAGATTTTCTTAGATCCTTGTGGGCTTCATATTTGTATGGGAATTAATCAAGCTAAAATCAGATATCTTCTGATGTATCAATCATCTGAGAAGACAATCAAATATTCTCTGTCAGGCACTGCTTTGAATATTGGGACAGATTATTGACAACATTCATGGAAGAGTCCACAAGCTGCTAAAGAAACCAGTTAATGTCCAATGAAGGATGATTTTTCACAGCCTATGATCATATTTCAAAAAGGCATAGCTTGCAGTGTTTTACTTTCATTAACATTAATTTGAATGCTGCCTTATATTTTTTTCTTTTGGAGACCAGATGGCTAAAATTTTGCACATGCAAAAAGATGGTTTAAAAAAAAATATATGTATAAGCAAATGGAGGATTTTGGACTTCGGTTTCTTGAAAAAGGGTGTAAGTAGGAAAAACAACATAGCTACAAATTCATAACTGCAGAGTAAATTCAAAATAAGTTGGATGTTCAAACTAAGATGAGAATTACTGAAGCAAGCATGAAATCAGAACAAAGATCTTGAAAATACTCTATAACTGCACAAAGACAGTTGGATGTAACTTTTTCTTTTTTCTTTTTTTAACATATATTTCTTGTTCATGGACCTGTCAGTTGTGGTCAATTTGACAGCAATTTGTAGTATAACCTTGAATGACAATGTGACTATTAACAGAAAAATACCTCAATAGCTTCTTTGGAGTGAATGCAGAAGAAATGTTTAGATGACAAAAACAAAAATATTCTATCAAAAAAGGGGGAGCTCCATGTACATATTTAACCCTGTGTCTAGAATTGTCACAATTTAGATATCAGTGTTGTCTTCTGGCAAAAACACAGTGGTCTAGGTTTCAGATAAAGCTACAGTATTGCATGTATTAAACATACATCATGTAGTAAGCAGGGGTTACTTCCAATAACCCAAATCAAATGCTACACATGGGACTTTTATGCAAACAAGGGAAACTTGGGATTGAATCTGTTGCTTATTTTTCCACACAATGAAAAGTCATGTCTGCACTTTTTCTGTTCAGCTCTCATCTAGTGTTTCCATTACAAAGGCAAGCATACATGCTTTGATGGAGTGGTTAGTCTCTCACTGCCTCTCTAAATCCCTAATGATACCTGCTTCTAAGCCTATTTCTTGGACATCAAAGGATCAACTAACCTAAGTGCTCATGCCACAATGTGAGGCTGAATATTGTGGCCCACATTTGGAAACTCACATAATTTCCAGACTGATGTGAAGGGAGTTGTTTTGTTTTTGTGAAGGAGGCAAAGAGGTTTCCCTTTGAAAGGTCCAGGCAGCGAGTAAGTTTCTAACATAAAGCAATGGCACCACCCCATGGCTGAGAGGAAAGTGAAGGAACAGTTAGTAGATGATCAGTTGTCCAGATAATTAAAGGGTAGGCCAAAGAATGAAAAATATACAGCCTCCTGAATTCATATAACTTATTGTTGGAATGTTTTGCAACAAGAGCTGATTAACGAAAGTACTGGCCAGCCATGGTGATGAAATCCTCATCCGTCATATCAATTGTCTAAGGGTACAATAAAACATAAATGCCACCAGTCATACTCATTTGCTAACCTGTGATCAATCCTAAACAAGAGAGCACAAGTCTCAGGGAAGTTAATCAAAGAAATATATATGTTCACTGCACCTATTCAAAATTCTCAAAAAGATTTTTCAGTGATGAACTATAAAACATCCTCCAACAGCATCTGCTACTGGAGGAAGGCCAGAGTGATATATCTGTTGCTTGGCAACTACTTTGACTCTTTTTGAGCAGGACAACTAACTAGATACCAGTCAAGGTTGCATCATTTCATTTTGATTCCCTTTAAATGCTGAAAACATTCAGAAATGAAAGACGACGTTCCTTTTGTCTGCCTCTCTAACGATCTCAGAATGACAAATCGGATGTCTTAGATTAAAAATTGACTGCTGTTGATTTAAGAATAGAATGAGAGCGATGAATGTCAAAGAAAAATCTCGTTTGCTCCTGACTGCCGAGCAACACGTACCACTCAACCATTAACACAAAATAAACCACAAAAGCAAGGGTGGAATACTTGTTTTTTTCCAGTTCACTTTTTTGCTCAGGGGCTACATTGACTTTTAAAGTTTGACAGACAAGCTGGGTCAGCACAAGCTATGATACATATAAAAAACACATTTATTAACAGTACATATCAAACAAACAGAAGATAAGAAGAAGATGAAAAGGATTACAGTGTGAAAACATTACTTTTAGTGGGAACAGTGTTGTTGATTACCCGTTTTTGCCAGTGCATCAAAGTCTGGTAGTGATTCTGTTGTGGCAATTCTCAGAACAGATCTTAGGTGTTCATCACTCAACTGGGATCTGTGGGGTTCTTTGTTGGTGTAAATCACACTAAAAAGGGTCATTCCAGAATTGGAGGGCTTTTACGTCGCAGTCATTCAATGTTACATAATTGATCAAGAAAATACAAAAGCATGCAGTTGTTGAGTAATTTGTACTTGTCCTGAGACCTAAAAAAAAAAAAAAAAACAGGGAAATTTTTGATTCAAAATATACTTTTAATTAAATACATGTCTGTAATACTCCTTAAAATGCCATTTCTCTCTTGTCCCAAATTCAATCTCAAATAAAACAGTTAAAATGCTATGTTAATTTGTATTATTTTGTTCATATATATCCAAAGTAATGGTGGAAACATTTTTTTTTAATCAGAAAACTATTTTAAAATATTTTTTATGCTAAGAATGTGAGTCCCACAACATGCATGCAACCCTGTTACATTTACATTTTTAGCACAGTAAAAGAAAAAGCAGCCGATCACATGACACAATGGACACTGACATCATCAAACAGTTTGCTAACAGCATGGGTAGAGTAAAAGTATTTGCCTTCTTCATTCCATCCATCCATCCATCCATTATTTTGATAAAATTGTTAGCCTTTCTTGTATGTCTCACTCTATAACAAGCAACCCTGTTATGCAAATGATTACGAAAATTACAAATTCACGATTATTTTTCTTTACCAATTTACTTAAGTTTGTCCTCTTTGTAAATAACAACAGCTAGCTACATAGCTACTCTCTACCATTTAGAAAAAGCTCATTTTGGCTAGAAATTGTAACCCTGTTACTGTTTTCATAGTAACAGGCTTGCTCTACATTAACAGGGTTGCATCTCATCCAGTTTATATATATAATGTATACATATACATATATATACACACATATATATACATATATATATATATAAAATATGATTAGACCGATAGCCTGATATCCCTGCAGCTGTGCAGGTTTGTGTCCAGCTGGTAGCCCTTTGTTGTGTGTTCTCCCTTTTTTCAGTCCATCCTGACCGGTCCTGTCTGGTAAAGGCTAAATTGCAAAAAAAAAGACCTTCATAAAAGGTGGGATTCAATTATGTTAGATAAGGTTTTATTTCTTCCTCATAGCATGGACCACGAATAAGTGCAGCTGCAAAGCAGAGATGATACCATGCAAGGTGTGATGCAGAAGTGCAGAGGAGACAGCAGTATTTACAAAAAGAGAAAGGAATATGGAGGAAAGATTTAGAAACAGGGTAGAGGCTACTCCAAAAAGACCACAGTGAGAGAGGTTGGTGCGTCAAGCAAAAAAGTAGAGAGAGGCACATGAAAAGAGTAGAACCAGGAGAAGGTTAATTGACGGGGTAATACCCCACCAATAAGCCCTGAAACTCCAGATACATCAGAGATCCAGGTCAGGGTGGAATCTCCTGAATCTGGCTCCAGATCTCAACCTGGGACTTCAAGGTCAGACTATCACAGTTATTTTAGAATTGCAAGTAAGCACAGAATGCCAATGGGTGCCAACTTTGTCATGTCTTCTAGGCAATGTGAGATTGGGAGAAGAAGATGGGCGAACAAAAAAAATCTGAAAGAATGCTGCAGAAATTAAAAGAAAAACTGAGAAGAGCAGAGCAGAAAAATACAGAAAATGGCTCCAGCGGTTGAAAAAGGCCAAACCATCTACAAGATCCAAAGTCAACAGAATGCTGAGGGAAGCTTCACGCACATCAATAAAAAGAACGCTGTTGTTCCATACAGCAGTGGCTGAGGAAGTGCGTACAAAGTACACAAATTCAACTTAAGAGAGTCACAAACAACTCATTAAAGGAGTAATCACCAGCAAGATCCTGAAGAAGTACAGACTGCAGGAATTGGCACAAGAAGTGTTTGATTTTCGAAGAAAAGATGGAACAACCTGGGAAATGTATGCTCCTACAAGAGGAAGGTATCCAATGCAATGGTGCCAGACTGAGAGAAAATGTTATTTTGTTCTTTCTACATGACGTGTGACCAGGATCACTACTGAAAGGAAGCAAACAGTGACACGATGAAATAAGAAAATGCAGAAAAGAGTGCTTCTGGATTCAATGAAGAGCCTTCATTTGAAGTTCATGGCTGAGCAGACTACCATCAGTCTGTCATACTCCCGGTTTTACACACTTCGGCCCTATCCCTTTGTGGATATTCTGAGCATCATTCCTTCGCCACAGAATGTCCCCTCATGGCATGCAGCCATTGCAAGGAACATATGGCAAACTCTGGTCCAGCATGAAGAATGAATCAGGAGATTGATGTTCTAAAGCAGATACCCTGCTGCAATTTGTCCGGCAGATATGTGTTCATTTGATTCTGGTAAGCTTAGTAGCCTGCAATCAAAGTTTATATGAACATTCCAAAATCAAATGTTAAGAGAATTGCTTTAGTCTATTGTTTACAAGATGTATACAGGTTTTGTACACATTGTTATGTTTTGTTTGCATGAAGAGTAGCGGGAATTATTTTTTATTTAATTTTTGACTTGAGAAATATTGTTAAAAGTGAATGTTAATGTCAATGAAAACTAAATGAAGTAATAATTCTGTGGTCTTCAACATTTATTTGAAGTATTTAAGTCAATGAAAACTAAATGAAGTAATAATTCTGTGGTCTTCAACATTTATTTGAAGTATTTGCTTAATGATTTAAATGTAAACGAATGTAGGTACTCAACCCTATGACTTTATACAACCCTGTTAGTCTGATTTCAACCCTGTTGCCATATCATTTTGATGAAAAATAATTCTAAATTATTTTATCAAGCCAAAAGACTTTGTCCTATTGTCATTTCAATATTTTAAGTAATTGTATGCATAATGTCCTAGAGAAAATATTTGAAATTAAATACTCAAATAAGTAAAGTGAAACCTGCCATTATTGAAAAGTTGGCTGAGACTGATTTCAAAAGTTAATTTCATTTAAATCAAGTCACATCTGTAACCAAAAGATGATTGGGTTGCATCGTTACTTTCTGTGCCAAATGGTAAAGGAATGACGTTTAAAAAAATAAATTCACCAACTGTATTCAAGTATCTAAATGTTGGTAACAGGGTTGCAGCAAATATAACAATTAAAAAATAAAATGTGTAATAAAAATGATGGTTTTGATGCCTGAGCTGAGCCAATCTATGTTTTAATAGTTTAGTAGCTATAATTAATGAATACATAACTGAATATTTTAAAGGTGAATGTTTATTTTTCAAAAATGTATTACCTGAAATGTCCTCCAATTCTGGAATGACCCCAAAGTCTGTTCACACACATATGTAGAGCAAAACAACGCAAACATCCTCTGTGCCATCTTCTGGATGTTTGGAAATTAGGCTGACCTTAATTAAGCATTGAACCCATTCAGTTGAACGAAGTTGAACATCTCATTGAACACCATGTCACATTGGAGATCAATCAGTTCCAACTGCAACTCCGATGGCACAGTTTCAGGGTCTTGTGAGAAGGGACATGACACAAGCTGAAGTGACTTGTCAATTTTTCTAAAATCAGAGAACCGACGGCAGAATTCTTCATGCAGGTTATCCAGAGACTTCCTGTATTTTTTTCACATGTTGCGGGGCCTCTTTTAATGTAGCCAGGGTGGGGAAAATCTGGAATGACATGTCTGACATTTGCTTTGAAAATAAAACTAGCTTGGTTTTGAAGACTATGACGTTTGCTTGCATATCATGCACAAACTGTTTTTTCCCTTGTAGCTTTATGTTCAGCTCATTCATGTGTGTCAGTATGTCCTCAGTAAAGGCTAAATCACAAAGCCAATCCGTGTCATTCAGCTCAAGAAAATCGTCAGTGTTCTCAAGTAGCTCCAAATATGAAATAATCTCCTGTTTGAGCTCTCACACTCATTGACATACTTTCCCCAAACTTAACCAGCGGACATTGGAATGGTAAAGCAAGTACCTGTGATCAGCGTCAGTTTTTCCAAGAAAATCAATAAAATGATGATGGTGAAGTCCCCTTGCTCGAATAAAGTTAACGAGTTTCACAACTGGCTACACAACATGGTCAAGCTGCAACACGTAATTATACAGTGCTTCAGGTGAATTATGCAGTGTAGGAAAATTACAGCCTGCCCAGGGTTGTCCTCTTTCACCCTGTCCTGGATTCTTTTGAGCAGCCTAACATTTTTCCCCGTCAGATTTGGTGATCTATCTGTGGTAACGTTGGCGAGCGTACTCCATGGTAGCTTGTGCCTCTTTATGACCGCTGACACGCTGTTACATATATCCTCTCCCCGTGTTTTTCCATTAAAGGATTCCATACCCAAAAACTCAGTTATCTCAAAATTTTCATTAATCCCTCTGATTATGATTTATAGCTGAGTGGTGTCTTTTATGTCATTGCTTTCGTCCAGATCCCAAAAAACACTTGTAAAGTGTTCGTCAATTCCTTCAAGACGGCACGTCACTGTCCTGCGTGATTAGCCAATTATTTTAAATGCGTTCTTGCTCTCAGGACATAAATGACTTGCTGTCTCGACCAAGCATGCTTTGAGAAACTCCCCTTCGGTGAAAGGCTTGCTGGCTTTTACTAACTTGCAGTAGTCGTCCGTTCTTGCGTTGACAGGTTGTTGGGATAATTAGCATGCTTGGTGGAAAATGTTGTATTCCATTAAAACTGCAATGGTTTCTTGGCAAATAAGACATACAGCCTTTGTCTTTGACCCTTAAAAAGTCTCAACAAGGTAAAGGTTCAATCTATATGGCCTGTAATTTTATTTATTTTTTTTACGGTGGGATTATTTGGAGAATTTTTGACACGTGCAAAATGAAAGTGTACTTGTGGGTAACAAACATCCAGAAATGGTGTTTATCCTACTTGTCTCTTCCAGGTGTGCTACTTGCAGGAGTCTTTTCAGGGGCACCATGGGCACAATATTGCAATAGTAAACAGTCCCTGGGCTGGTATAATTTGCACTTGATTCTTAGCAACTGGATAATGACTGGAACATGAAGAGGTCTCACAAACTCAAAAGCAACAACATAATCAATAAAGAAATCCATAACTGTGTGATGCAACTTACCGGCGTCCAAGTTTTGAATCTTTAGGTGTCTGCAAGGGAGACATTTATCTCATAGCCTCCGTCTGTTGAACATTAGAAGCTTTTGAAACCTTATCCTGTTTGGAACACCAAATCTGAAACCCTGAAACATAGTATACCACACATTTCATTTAAGTGTTAAGCGTTGAAATCCACAGTCATAATTCAGAATTTGAGGATTTTTTGTCTAGACTAAAATTAAAAACACCATCCATAGTGGATGAGATTGTACCATCTTGTGTGTAAATGATGCAGGCTGGAGTTTGTAGCAAAGTTTTCCTATTTAGGATTATTGTGGGGGCAGCATGATGATGCAGTAGTTAGTGCTTCTACCTTACAGCATGAAGGACCCTGGTTCAATTCCAGGCCTTTCTGTGTGGAGTTTGCATGTACTCCCATATTTGCATGGTTCTCCAGTTTACACCCATAGTACACAAACATGTATGATTAATTAGAAAAAAAAGGGAAAATTGCTACTGTGTGAATGACAGAGTGAATGGTTATTTGTCTCTATATGTAGCCCTGTGATTGACTCTCGACTGGTTTAGGTTGTATCCCGCCTTTTACCCAGTGAAGCTGGGATAGGCTCCAGCCTCCCCGTGACCCTAAGTGTAGAATAAGTGGTAGATGATGAACAATTATTGTTTGCTTCAACATTCCACTAAAATTACCATACAGTCTGTTAAGGGCTGGCATTTAAGCCAGGATTGATAAAACTTTTGTAGAAATTAAAAAGATGACAGAAAAATTGTTTAAAAAATGTTAAATTGAGTTGTTCTGAAACTTTTGACAAGGGGTGTCAAAAGTACCCTTCCGATAATGCTTTCAAACCCAACATTCATTCACTACAACCATTGTAAATCTGTCAGAGAACATGTTTCATCTCTCTATGTATCACTTCATTGCATCATCCTTTAAGAGGTATTGCACACATAAAGGGTGTTTTGAACATCAACACATGTCTTACTATTGACAGGCTCTTACACTGTTTTCCAGCTGAGACGTCCAGGTACAAACATGACTGGCTGAAACAAATAAATAACTTGAGATCACCATGACCACCTCCTCTACAACTTCAATCCGCTTCATGGGATCACATACAACTTAAAGTTTCCACCTCAAAACAATCCTGAGATTCTGTCCTGCTCTCTTTTGTCTCAGACATCTCCTGTATCATGCATACACAACCACACAAATTCCCACACTATTGATAACTTTTTTGCAGAAGTTACATTCAAGACCTCAGGTTGATGTAAATATTCTAAAAAACGGTTTACTTTTCGCTACCTCACTGTGTTTGTCTCATCAGTATTGCTTCCATCCGTGTTCACAAAACCCAATTTCCCTCAGGAGTTATAAAGTTGTTCCAACATTGCTCAGGGGTCATCCACTGAACCCTCAGCTGCTCTTGATGGACTGCTCCTCTGCCAATTTGAATGTGGAATGTATTGAGGGACTGTGAGGTATTGTTGCAGAGCATGTCCAATTCTGCTTTTGGATATACAAACACACACCACAGTTGTGCTTTAAGTGGTTTGAAAAGTGAAAAAGGTTGAATGAAACCTATCCTTAGACCCTAATTTAAATGAGGATAAACAAATCTATATTGATGAGCTATCATTCGTCCAAGGCCAAGCTGAGACATTTAGAGGAACTGAGGTCACCAACCGGGAAGGAGGAAATTGTATCAAACTCAACTGGAAATCATGTACAAACTTTAACATGAAAAAGAGAAAATGAATGCGCTTAAGTCCTACATTTATTTTCTCTTACCTCAAACCCTGATTGAAATTACTGCTCACACAACAAAAATCTGATCTTATTCTTTCGTACCTCAACTCAATGCCTCTTGCATGTCTATTTGTTTTTTTCTGAGCCATTTAAACATCATTAAGTCTCATTGATGTTATTACTTAGTATTCGGATATATCTGCTTCACAACTTTTGTTTGGTTGTAGGCTCTGGTTAGATATCTATTAAATGCAGTTGCATTTTATAGAAACTTTCTTCTCCACTGCCAATAGAAGAGCGTTGACAGTGTCTCTGCTTTGAAAGGTTGACAAGCTGTATTGAGGGAGAACATCCCCAATCTTTTGTTGACACTAAAGGCATTCCATATGTGCTGAGCAGCTCAGCTATGTGGAAAACCAGATGCGCATTGTTTTCTTTGACGACTGAAATGCAAAGATGTCACGTTTACTTGTGGAGTACTTTGGTATGAGCCATGAAAGACCTTTTGCTCTACCTGCAATTTATCTTCCTCCCCAATGGTATAGAGTTGGCAGAACTTCTTCACAGCTTGGATTGTCTCTGTTGGAATTCTTTGTGTTTTCCAGTTCACTGTGATTGCCATGGAAAGCATTCAAGATTCCCCCATGAGGAATTATATCCCCCTGGTCTCTTGAGCTATTGGATCCAACAACAATATTATACAGTTTGGCTGGTAGTACCAAACTTAATGTGTTGTTTTCTTCGTCCACACATTTAATTGAGTAAATGAGAATCTATCTTTGAACCTTTTTTTTGTTTTGTTTTTGTTTTTGTTTTTTTTGAGTGATAATCCGATTTCCTGAAAATGTATTCAGTTGACGTTACAGAATGTCAAAGTTACCTGATATCTAAGTTTTGGTAAATTCCATTACATAGTCAGTGCTGTCAAGTTTAAATAACAGCTAACCAGTGACAACTCCCCTTGAAAGTAAAATTACACTCTCAGTCAAATACACAGCAACATAACTGATTTTAGATAATTCAGTAATACACAGAGGTTACAAAGAATCACACAAAGAATGAACACCAGGCAAGAATTGAGATGAATTAAGGTTGTTTAGTAAACTAAAACAGGCCATTAAACGGAATTAACAAAATAACCACAGTAAAATTACTGTCTAGAAACACAGCAATAAAATAAAGACGCTCAGAAGGCCAGACAAAAGGCAGAAAAAAAACACTCAGCTAAATAATCAGCAAGAGATATGTGAACAACGCAGCAGAACACTGTTTAAACAGAAAGACTGGCAATAGGTTATACAGAACCAATTTCCTTTTTCAACTCAGGAAAGTGTAGTAAAATAGATATTCAAATATCTAACAAGGGCACACATGGCCTGTGGTGCTGATTCCAAAGCAGTTGTTGGGCTTCATTATTTAAACCTTATTTTATACATTATTCACTGCATTTTCTTTGTCATTTATATTATTTTTAGTTGGAGTCTTGCCATGGAAAAAAAATGTTTTGATATTAGCCTTCATGATTTTTCAGGGACTTTTCCACTGTATTGTATTTAGTCTGGAAGTTGAGAAGCCCGCTTGGAGATATTGGCTTTCGACATGCAATGATTTGCAGCATTTCCCATGCCATTATGTTCTGGCAGATATTGTTGATGTTGGTCAACCAAAAAACAGAAACCATTTCTGTTATAGATAGTTTTGTCAATTTTTTATATCATAAATGTACACATCACAATAAGATTTTATAATCTAATTGGAAATGTCAAAATGACAAAACAGATTTAAAAAGGAAATAAAGTGATTAATCAAGTTAGAACTACACACCCTAAAAAAGACTCAACAACCCTAGAAGTCTACAAGAAGGTCTGTATTGGTCCTGATTTAGGCCAGATGTATCATGAATTTAGAACGCTTTATGTTCTCACAGACATGCCAGACTTACCTGAAATTCTTTTAGCCCAATGAAGTCCTGCATTTCAATTGGGCCTATTTGACCGCAGAGTCACCAAAGTGTGACAGAAAAAAGACTGGAGGTATATATCAAAGCAAGTTGGCTTGCTAACAAAGAGTTATACATAAACCATAAATTTAACCACAACCATAAACGTAACCATTCACTGTTAAGGACAGTCTTGAGGCGAGGTAGTTGTGGTGACCCCCGGAAACCTCGTTTGGGAAGTGGAAAAGTACAGGGAATCTTAGAAAAGATTGAATGGTAACAGAATATTTTCCAACAGTTTTCCCCTTTTGTCATAAAATGACAACAAATCATAATTTCCTGTTATATGATGGTTACTGTATAGACAGGTTTGCTTGGTGTGTCACCTTGCATATCAAACATGGCTAACCCGACAGATTTGTTTACCGTTATTGTTATTATTTCTCTTCCAATGGGGATTACACAACATCCTATTACAATGATTGTGAATATAATACCACCAACGGTTGAGGCCCATTGTCCGATTTTCAGGCCCCAATGGCCATAAAGTCCACTAAGCCACTTATCTAACCACGTGTTTCCCTGTCCTGCATTGCTAGTGAGTTCCTTCGACAAACTGTGCAGTTTATTCATGGACTGTGAAAAGCTTCTGTTTTCTGCTGTGTTTTTAGGAATGAATGTACAACATTTGTCGCCGAACATAGCACAAACACTAAATATGATCTCTGATCTTGTTTTAGGAGCAATGATACAGTATTCAGTTCTGGTATCGGGCTGGTAGATGAGATTGTCTTCTGGGTATTGGTTTCTTCAGCATCTTGGTCGTTTGTTAGCTTGGACAGTGTCGAAGTTGATGATCTGGAAAGCTCCTGGGTCCTTGCTTCTGGGCTGGATTTCTCTCTGGTGGTGTGTATCAAGAGAGGTTGACCGTCTGTGAGGACACTCGTTCTGGTGATGGCGATGACCTGTTGTGGTTCCGAATAGGCTGGTTCACTGACTTTTCTTTGATCCTGTCGTTTGATGAGGACCCAGTCTCAGAAGGAAAAAGGTTGTGAGACAGAGACTTTGGTAGAAACATGGTTAAGAACTTTTAGCAGATTATTTACATAGCTATATTGCGCTTCCTTTAAATCGCCTGTTAGTAATGGAGCACCCATTGACCTTGACCATGGCATCGGAAATGGTTTTCCCATGATTATCTCGAATGGTGATAACTGATTATTGGAAGAGGGGGTCGCGATAGTGAGGTCTATTGGCAGAATACGCAGAAAGGGATGGCTGAGGAGGATACCCCATTGCTGGATCGAGATCATCTCCTCCCTTGAAATTCACGATCATTTGAACATTTTTGATTTGGGATTTTTGGGAAAAAATTCCCACTTAGGCTTTATTTCTTAGCCATCTACAGAAGTTCTCAATAGACATTGTGTATAAATCCTCTAGAGCTAAAATCTTGACCAGTTGTTTCCATTCTGGTATCATATTCAACATGCATGTGGTTATGAATAACTGATTTAACTCTGGTGGCAGACCTGCCTCATTTTACCATATTTGTCTGAATATGTGCACAAACACTTCTACTGCCTCGTCTGGTTTCTGTGTACATGCATGTATTGCAAAAAGATCCTGTGAGTCTCTATACAGTTTCATGAGAAAGTCCTTAAGATTCTCAAAGAAGCTCTCAAGATCACGCGGTTCATTCCACACATAATCTGCAGTTGTTGCGGTATCATCACCTGAATTGAGCGTTCGAATTTCTGCTATTAATTCTGATTCAGGAATGTGTGGGAGCATTTTTGTCAAAATCATTCTGAAATCTGGTCCTCCGAACTGCAAGTAGCTTGTTGATTTTTAGAGGAAGTGAACAAATTGAGATGGGTGTCTCCTTGCATCAGGACATTGTGGAATCAGGTTCATTATCACATTGAAATCTAGCGGTTTCAGCATGACATTTTCCCCAACCAACAAAAATGGAAATGCCTGTGTGTCTGTTTCTCGAGCACTACCCGCTTCCTGCATTTCTACTTTCACTTTTTCCTTCAAAAGCAATTCCACTTTCCTTTTACGTGCAACCCAGGGCTTTGGTAGAGGTGTTCTAGATCCATGGAGTTCTCGGAAAAGATCTTCATGATCATTACACCTCAAAAGGTGTTCATTCAGCGTTTTAGCTGGAGTTTCCAACAATTCAGCTTCCTGTTCCCTATGCTGTCTGCCTGCTCTCCTGTTATATGCCAACTTTGCTACTGTTATGCCGGTTTTCTGCTGTGAGTCATCCTTCTCATCCTCTGCATCTGGATGGAGTTTCTCAGGCCACGGCTGCCCTCCTCTGCTCATGATAGCTTTCCTCATCCAGTGTCCTTTCTGATTTCTGCGGCCAATATAGAACCCTTATTCTGCTCATATACTCTTGCACATTTCCTCCATGCCCTTTCACATTCTATCATGTATCCATAATTCCATTTTTTACATCTCTTTTTGGTCTTTTTGTTTGTGATCATTTTCAATTCATTCATGTGATGATATGTGAATGATCCCTCGAGTGGGAATGGGTTGATCCATTCTCCTTCATTTCTCATAGTCTGTTGATTGCACAATTGACAGAATAGTTCGGTATAATAGGATCCACAAATTATTGCCACATATTGTTTTGGAGTTTCACCGTAAAGAGGCACGGGTGAAATTGTGATTCCCTCTGATTTATTCCAATATTTTGGAACATCAGTCGATGTTTCGTAAAATTATTGGTTTCTCAAATATGTTTCTGGATTTACTTTTTCCCTTTCCCATGGTTGTCGGTCTTTTGGGTTAGGAAAGATACTAAGTACCCGTCCACCACCTGGAGCAACTTCTCCAAGGAGCAACTACTCTTTCTTGGCAGATCATCGTCTGCCAATAACGATGGTAGGCAACACACTACCGGTTCCTAAAATTGTTTGGTGGCAACTTCCACTAAACCAGCCATTCCTAGGCAAAGCCTTCCGAGCAACTTCTCGAAAGTATAGTACTGTAGGCAGTTTTCCCACTCTAGTGCGGAGATCACCAACCCAGGTTACACATTGATCCAATCCATATAGAATGAGATGCAATGCTTACCTTAGTGTTGATGATCCCACTTCTGACACCTTCTATATGAAAAGAAAACAATAGATGCATTGAGTACTACAGACTGCCCTTACATAAGAGGTGTTTTATATATATATACATATAAGGAAAGGAATGTGGAACGGCACCCATCTTCAAGACCGGTGTTAGGGGGTACCTATCTCCAGGTCCATTGCTGGGCCCTGGGATGATTTAATGGCATTGAGAGCATCAATTGGGGTGTGTCTCAGAGATAAGAGGAAAAGTATAGAAAGGGGGGTATGTATCAAAGAGAAGGGGAGAAGTACAGGGAATCTTAGAAAATAGAATGGTAACGAGAACATCTGGGTCGCTGGGCTGGTCGGCGGCCATAGCCGAGAAATCCATCCCGACATGCACCCAGGCACACTTGTACATTCAACAGGCAATCCGCTACGGGATTGGCTTTCCCTGACATGTGCCAAATGTCAGTTGTAAATTCTGAAATGGCCGCAAGGTGGCGCTGCTGGCGAGCGGACCACGGCTCAGCCACTTTAGACATGGCGAATGTCAAAGGCTTTTGATCCACGTACACCGCGAACATGTGGCCTTTCAGGAGAAAGCAGAACTGATGTGTCGCCAAATACAGTGCCAACAACTCCCTATCAAACACGCTATATTTTCGCTCATTGTCCTGTCCCCCACAGCGACATCAGACACATCAGTCGTCAATGTTATGGGCGCCTCAGGAGCCGGATGAGAAGAGAAGAGAAGTGCTGCATCAGCCAGGGCGCGCTCAGCCGCAAAAGCCTGAACCCGCTCCAGGGTCCAGTTGACCATGTCGCTTCCCCACTTGGGCGGCAAAGCCCCATGAAGCAGCAAAAGGAGATGGGCAGCGTGAAGGAGGAAACGGTTTAAGAAATTGACCATGCCCAAGAACTCCTCCAACGCCCTGACCGAAGCCGGGCAGGGGAAGGCAGTCACTGCTTTCACCTTTGCTGGCAACAGAATTCCACCTTGTGGAGAAATGCAATGGCCCAGGAAATCAATCACCGGCCATCCAAACTGACATTTAACCAGGTTGACGATAAGGCCGTGGTCATGCAGACGATGGAAAACCTGTGTCAGGTGCTCCAGGTGTTCATCAGCTGACGGACTGGCCACCAGGATATTGTCCAGGTACACAAACATGAAGGAGCGGTCAGGCATCAACCAAGTCCATAAGCCTTTGAAAGGTCTGAGCGGCACCCTTCAAGCCGAAAAGCATGCGCAGGAACTTGAAAAGTCCAAACAGGGTGACCACTGCGGTCTTGGGCACGTCCTCTGCGCGCACCGGCACCTGGTGATAACCACACACTCGGTCCACCTTGGAAAAAAAAAGTGGCCCCTGCTAGCCGCACTGAGAAATCTTGAATACGGGGAATGGGGTAACGCTCGTTTGCGGTGACGTTATTCGATTGATGAAAGTCGCCGCAGGGGGGCCACGACCCATCGGCCGTGGGTACCATGTGGAGCGGGGAGGCTGGACTGCCACACTATCCCCAGGCGTTCCATGGAGGTAAACTCTTGCTTGGCGATTGCTTGCTGGGCCGCGTCCAGCCAGCGCGCTCGCGCAATAACCGGTGGTCCCACCATGGGGATGTAGTGTTCCATGCCGTGCTTCATAGACTCGGTTGAAAACTTTGCCATTGCTAGGGATGGGAATTTTGCCATGAAGCAATCACAAAGTCCCATTCAAAATGGCGGCCGCCAAAACAAACAGACACCGACCGCGAACCAAAAGTCGTTATTGACGACCAATTAGCAGCGCTGAGTAGTGGGCCGCTGCCTCTGGCCAGAATGTCTACCCACGTTGGGGGGAGAAGGCTCTTCTTTGACCCGGAGTCTACCAGGAATCGTCCATACCTCAGGTCTCTGATGTACAACAGCTGGGTGGGTCTGCTGGTGCCCACTGCTGCGACTGACCTCTGGCTCCACCATTCTGCAGGCGCCCTGTATGAGCATGGCTCCACGCAACCCCTCGCCTTGCTGCCAAATCTGCCGTGGAAGAAGCAGAGGTCAGTCCTTCGCCTCTCCGGGGTGTCCACCTTATTGGCGACCCCTGGCGCTGTTCGTTGGGGGTCTGGTACCACTCTCCAGACTGTGAACTGCTCAGTCGCCCTCAGGATGCAGTCGGCTTCCTCCACAAAAACCCCTTTTGTCACCAGTGGCCAGACAGTGGGAGTTTGTCAGGATTGCGCGTGCTGCAGACGGGAGTTGACACAGAAAAATGTGCAAAAATAGGAAGCCGCCTTCATGGGCTTCCAACAGCGCCAGCATGCTCTCCATCAGGTCCACAGCCGACCCGTCGCCTAAACCGCGGCAGAAAGGCTGTACCTCCGGACTAGTAGACTTTTGAGCACGTCGTATCTACCTGTCAGAGGTAGGTTGCGCAACAGCTCCATGGCTCGCTGTATTGAGGGCCGGTCCAGTGCCACGATCGACAAAAAGTACCTTGCGTCATCTGCAAAAATTCTTCGCAGGTGTAACAGCACCTCTACATGCTGAAACAAGGCGTCGGGGTCACTCTGCCAGAAGTCTGGAAGCCGGACGGTCATGGCAGGCGCGGATGGCCGAGCATGTTGTTGCGATGTGGCCGAGGTGGAATCACACACCTCCTCGGACTTGGTACTGCCATCTGGCGTCCAGCCTACTTGCTTTGTCTGCCCACAGCTGTTCGCACCCCCATTGTAGAGCAGGGCAAGCACCGGTATCAAACGATGACGTCTCGCAGGTACATGCGTGCATTTGCTGAGTTCCGGGAGCTGAGCGAGTAGCAGACCAACTTCAGATGTCTCTGAGGCCTCATCCCGTCAGGGTCACCAAATGTGGCGCTCGGCAAGGAATAAACGCTGACGAACCCTTGGAGTCTTGAATGCAAAGATTGAGTTTATTAACGAGCACCACCATACTACTAACCAACCCCGGAACACTTCCGGGGCGTACATTTTAAGCACAGGCCTAAGCCACGCCCCCAGCACCTAGTACCGCGGGGTGAGAGGCCACGCCCCTCTATGTCCACCACAATATTAAAAACATAAGACCTGACCTCATAATTCAATTCGCTTGCAAACGAGCCTCCACTCTCAAGCAAAGAAATGCATAGTTGATTTGAGGAAATTGTATGTTACCAAAAAAGAACAAGCTGGCAGTGTTTGGGACTGGTCATCAACTATAAGAATATGATAAATTCTGTAGTTGGTAACAGGGAGGCTACGCAGATTAAATTTGTACAAGGGGGGGAGAAAAGGTTCGACCATTTAGGAGCAGGCACCACGCAGGGCAGATAAGATTAGGTTAGGCCAGGGGGTTGATGACTGATCTGAACAAGCAGCTGGTTGTCCCAGCATATATAGTTAGCACCTAGCTAGGGCCAGATATGTTACTGTGGTATGGGGTAGAGAGTTTAGTGTATTTTATAGAGCTTACAGTCCCCAGAGCAAAAGAGCTGGATATGCTGAGAAGGCAGCAGAGGCAGGGCAGCGAGGTTGGACAGCTCGAGGGCGGTCTTTTGAGGTGGGCTGTTGTGGGTTTGTGGCAAAGTCTGTCATTGCTCTACTGACTGAGTTGGGCATTCGCAGCCGGAGCCTGAAACTTCTTGTCAGTGACATGTCTCGGGCAGCAGAACGAGCAAGTGAATGGTTGTGGCTAAGGAGGAAGGATGGTAGCTGGGGAGGTCGCTTAGGAAAGATTGTTTGGTTGTTGATCAACTATGTAGCATGGAGGGGGTTGTTTTCAGGACGCTGGATTTCACTGTCAAGCCTTATTGAGATGTCGTGGGCCTAACTCGAGGAAACGCAGATGTTGGATGGTGCCCACTTGAAAACCCTAATGATATGCTTCATGCTGCTGTTGGCTAATGCAGGTAAGTGGTGTCTGTTTGGTAGGATATTAGCCTTCTGGTAGCTTGCTTGTTGTTTGGTGTAGATAGCTTCTCTACAGCCTGAATCATGCTTCTAGATGTGTTTCACCAAGGATCTTGGCACAAGGGACAGTAACACCTTTTCCTGTGTGTTAATGAATGTACCTAGTGTCCTGGAGTGTTTTGACATTTATTCCAGTACACCACTGCCATCCAGCTGGCCACGCAATGCTAGAATTGGTCTCATAACTCTGACGTCATGGAAGCGCAGAGACTTCAAAGCCATCTTTATACTTAATAAACAATACACATTTTACATCACCTTCTGAGGATGATCGTGTCGAATGCTGAGCTAAAGTCGACAAACAGAATTCTTACATAAGAGTCCTTAGTGGATCCAGGGAGAGGGGGTGGGCAGACATGATGTGCTCCATGACTAGACAAAGCACTTCATGAGGATGGGAGTGAGTGCAACTGAGCATTAGTCATTGAGGCAGGAACGGTATGACTTCTTCGGGACTGGGACAATGGTTGTAGCTTTGAGGCACGTGGGAACAACAGCCTGATTCAGCCATGTGTTGAATATGTCCGTAAGGATATATATGACTTCCTCCGGACGATCTTTCAGTACAAGCCAAGTATGTTGTCAGGACCCAGGGCTTTGCGTGTGTTGATCCTGCCAATGGATCTCCTCACACTGTCCAGTACCTGGTTGCGAGGAGGGGGTGTTGTCCTCTGTGCATGGTGCTGTTTTGCGCTTTTAAAACACAACTCAGCACACAATTCAGCTCATTCAGCAGAGAGGTGTGGCTCTTGTAGGTCCATGGTGCAGGCTTGTTGTCCATGAGGGTCTGTAACCCCCGCCACAGGCTGCGAGTGTCTCTGCTGCTGCTGACACGGTGGGCAATCCTCCTTTAGTACTAACTCTTAGCTTTCCTGAAACCATGGGACAGGTTGGCCCAAGCTGTCCTCAGGCCAAGTGGGTCCCTGACTTTGAAGGCAGTATTCTGAGCCTTCAGGAGCCTGTGGACCTCACCTGTCAGGCAAGGTTTCTGATTGGGCTGGACAGTGATGGTTTTGGTGTCTTTAACATCATCCATGCACTTTGTGATGTATGCTGTAACAGACTCATTGTACTCCTGGAGGTCCTTTATGTTGTTTGAGGTGGCAGCCTGCTTAAACATGTCCCAGTCCGTTTTGCTGAAGTAGTCTTGAAGAGCCTCCAGGGACCCTTCCAGCCATTAACCGTACCTGCTTGTGAACTGGTCTGGTGACTTTGACCAGTGGTCTATATGCTGGCATTAGCATGACAGATATGTGATCAGAGGCGCCAAGTTGGGGGAAGTGGAGGTCCTGTAAGCTCCTTTCTGGGTGGAAAAGACATGGTGGGCTGTCAGCTGCTTACTGGTGTGCTGCAGGAGCTTCTTTCAGAGCCTCCAGCCTGGTGTTGTTGGGGCTCGGAGGGATGTAAACAGCTACAAGCAGTATGGCCGTTAATTCCCTCGGCAGGTAGAACAGCCAGCACCTTATCGACATAAAATCCACCAGTGGTGAGCAGTGTTTAAAGACCACGACAGCATCGCGATACCAGGCGTCGCTGATATAAACACCGATCCCGCCGCAACGGGTCTTACCTCCATCGACAAGAGCTCTGTCCGCATGGTGACATGTTAGCCGGTTGAGCACGATGGCGGTGTCCAGGATGCTGTCAGTGAGCCATGTTTCCACAAACACAATGACACTGCACTCCTTCACAGTCTTTGTAATATTCCGGAGTAGGCAGATATTTTATTTATCTTTATTTAACCTTTGTTTAACCAGGAAAAGACTCGTTGAAATTCAGAATCTATTTTTCAAGAGTCTCCTGGCCAAAAATGGCAGCACAAGTATAAATTTAAAATAACAAAAACACACATATCACATTCATAATAAAAGTTAGTGATCCTATCCAGCAGAAACACATTTCACATACATATTTAGAAACAATTTAAAAGTTGTTACACACTGAATTTTCATTAAAAATCAAAATTCTCTCAAAAGACTCTCCTGAGACCAATTCCTTCAACTTCAAAACATTCTGCAAGGTGTTCCATGCAATTGGTGCAGAAAACTGAAAGGTCTTCTTTCCAAACTCTGATCTGACCCTTGGTACTGACAGCAAAAGAGCATCTTGTGAGCGAAGATTATAGGCTGCAGCATCCCTTTGCACCATGTGTCACTGCAGATACGAAGAGAGCTGACCAAGAATACCTTTATAAATGGTCAAGTGCAAGTGCCTAAGCCTTCATTTGGCCAGAGATGTCCAGCCAACACGAATGTACAGCATCCAGTGATGTGTGATTGCTCTGAGACCAGTGATGAACCTCAAGGCTCCATGATAAGTAGTGTCCAGAGCTCGCAGACTCTGAGCAGAAGCGGTCATGTAGACCATGTCACCATAGTCTAACACAGACATGAAAGTAGCTTCCATAAGCTTTTTTCTGGCCTCAAAAGAGAGACAAGCCCGAATTCGAAAAAATAATCCTAATTTCAGTATCAGTTTTTTTGTCAAATGCTGAATGTGAAACATGAATGAGGGAGAGCTCTCAATCCACAAGTCAAGATACTTGTACCAATCTACTTTTTCGATTTGTGAGCCATGCAGGGTGGAAATTTGAGGAACATTTGATGGGAGTGTTGTGAAATTTGAAAAGAGCGTAGATTTAGTTTTGTCTCAGTTTCATGTAAGCTTTAAGCTTGAGGATCTATATCTACCGATATAGTCCCTATCCCTCCTCTGTACATGGCAGAACCATCTCAGTCTGGCTTCTCTGACCTTCTCTCCAAAACATCTAACATGTGTTGTCCCCCTGATGGACTAATTTCTGATCCTATCCATCCTCGTCACTCCTAAAGAGAACCTCAACATCTTCATTTCTGCTACCTCCAGCTCTGCCTCCTGTCTTTTGTTTATTTCCACTGTCTCCAAACCATACAGGATCGCTGGTCTCACCACTGTTTTGTAAACCTTTCCTTTCATTCTAGATGAAATTCTTCTATCACAAAGAACCCCTGAAACTTTTCTCCACCCATTCCAACCTGCTTGAACGCGTTTCTTAACCTCTTTTCCACACTCTCCGTTGCTCTGGACTGTTGACCCTAAGTACCTGAAATCCTCCAACTTCTTGATCTCCACTCCCTGTAGCCTAACCGTTCCACCCGGGTTCCTCTCATTCACACGCATATTTCTATTTTGCTGCGACTAACCTTCATTCCTCTCCTTTCTAGAGCAAACCTAACCACCTCTCAAGATTTTCCTCAACCTGTTCCCTGCTCTCACTACAGATCACAATATAGCCTGCAAACATCATGCTCCATGGAGATTCCTGTCTAACCTCATTTGTCAGCCTGTCCATCACTACTACAAACAAGAAGGGACTCAGAGCTGATCATTGATGAAGTCCCACCTCCACCTTGAACTTCTCTGTTTCACCTACAGCACACTTCACCACTGTCTCACAACCAGCCTACATGTCCTGGACCAGTGTAACATACTGCTTTGCCACTCCAGACTTCCTCATACAATACCAGAGTTCTTCTCTTGGGACCCTGTCGTATGCTTTTTCTAGGTCTACAAAAGCACAATGCAGCTCCCTCTGACCTTCTCTGTACTTCTCTATTAGCATTCTCAAAGCAAATACAGCATCTGTGGTACTCTTTCTAGGCATGAAGCCATACTGCTGCTCACAAATACTGACTTCTGCTCTCAGTCTAGTTTCCACTACTCTCTCCCATAACTTCATTGTATGGCTCATCAACTTTATTCCTCTATAATAACTGCAATTCTGCTCATCCCCCTTATTCTTCAAAATGGGCACCATCAAACTTCTTCTCCACTCTTCAGGCATCTTTTCTTTCTCTAAGATCCTGTTGAATAATCTAGCCAGAAAATCTACCGCTGCCTCTCCTAGACATTTCCATACCTCCACAGGTACATCATCTGGGCCAACTGCCTTTCCATTCTTCATCCTCTTCAATGCCCTCCTCACTTCACTTTTACTAATGTCTGCTACTCTGTGGTCTACAATAGTCACCTCTTCTTCCCTTCCCTCTCTTTCATTTTACTCATTCATCAACTCTTCAAAGTACTCTTTCCATCTTCCCATCACTCTTCTAGCATCTGTCAATACATTTCCCTCTCTATCCTTAATCACCTGGACCTGCTGTACATCCTTTCCATCTCTATCTCTCTGTTTTGCCAACCTGTATAAATCATTATCTCCCTCCTTACTGTCCAACCGAGCATACAAGTCATCGTATGCCCTTTGTTTTGCCTTTGCTACCGCTATCTTTACCTCACACTGCATCTTCTTGTACTCCTGTCTGTTCTCTTCAGTCTCCTCAGTGTCCCACTTCTTCTTTGCTAACCGCTTTCTCTAGATACATTCTTGCACTTTGTCATTCCACCACAACGTCTCCTTATCTACTTTCTTCCCAGACGA
>CAAKHD010036487.1:39124-57148 GCA_901007705.1 Fistularia tabacaria | reverse complement strand
CATCCTCGTCACTCCTAAAGAGAACCTCAACATCTTCATTTCTGCTATCTCCAGCTCTGCCTCCTGTCTTTTGTTTATTTCCACTGTCTCCAAACCATACAGGATCGCTGGTCTCACCACTGTTTTGTAAACCTTTCCTTTCATTCTAGATGAAATTCTTCTATCACAAAGAACCCCTGAAACTTTTCTCCACCCATTCCAACCTGCTTGAACGCGTTTCTTAACCTCTTTTCCTCACTCTCCGTTGCTCTGGACTGTTGACCCTAAGTACCTGATATCCTCCAACTTCTTGATCTCCACTCCCTGTAACCTCACCGTTCCACCCGGGTTCCTCTCATTCACACACATATATTCTGTCTTGCTGCGACTAACCTTCATTCCTCTCCTTTCTAGAGCAAACCTCCACCTCTCAAGAGTTTCCTCAACCTGTTCCCTGCTCTCACTACAGATCACAATATCATCTGCAAGCATCATGGTCCATGGAGATTCCTGTCTAACCTCATCTGTCAGCCTGTCCATCACCACTGCAAATAAGAAGGGGCTCAGAGCTGATCCCTGATGAAGTTCCACCCACACCTTGAACTTCTCTGTTTCACCTACTGCACACTTCACCACTGTCTCACAACCAGCATACATGTCCTTGACCAGTCTAACATACTTCTCTGTTACTCCAGACTTCCTCATACAATACCAGAGTTCTTCTCTCGGCACCCTGTCGTATGCTTTTTCTTGGTCTACAAAAGCACAATGCAGCTCCCTCTGACGTTCTCTGTACTTCTCTATTAGCATTCTCAAAGCGAATACAGCATCTGTGGTACTCTTTCTAGGCATGAAGCCATAATGCTGCTCACAAATACTGACTTCAGCTCTCAGTCTAGTTTCCACTACTCTCTCCCATAACTTCATTGTATGGCTCATCAACTTTATCCACAGACCTAGAATATAGGTCCATAATATGAAGAAAGAAAGACCTTTATTGTCACATTCACTTATAGACAGAGAAGAACATCGACGAAATTCAGAAAAGTCACTCACCAGACTTCGGGAGCCCGGCACTCCCTTGCCGGTCTTTTGGAGCCCCGCACTCCCTCACCAGGCTTTGTGCTCTCTCACCGGGCTTTGTGCTCTGCGTTTACTTGCCCATCTTCCTGTACCGACCTTGCCTGTCTCTGATTTTCCATTTTCATCTGCATTCTGCTATTACATACTGTTAAGTCTTAGTAAAGTCTTTGAACTCCTTCTCTGTTGGTGTGAAGTCATGGTGTTGCAATTGGTTCGTACCTCAACCATTACATTAGTACTTGACTCTTGAATCGTGGATTGTCTGTGAAAAATAAATTGCTGAGTCTGTAAATTAGCCATCAACATGAGCCATGGCCAACCATTCTTGTGTTGACTGCTCACAAGCATAGTTAAAGATGGCATTGTATTCTTTGAAAACCACACATATTTCAGGGAAAAGGTAAAATAAGAGAGGTTTAATCATAATAAAATTTCAGGTTCGGCGGGCCGGATTTAAACGACCGGCGGCCCGGATATGGCCCACGGGCCATGGATTGCCCATGCCTGGATTAGACAATTCAGCCTTTTTTCTCTGTTTTTTAGCAGTTGATAAAAAGGTCACACTGTCACTGAAAGCACTTTTTGAAGTCCCCAAACCCCTTTGATCCCTGAAATATAACCTAAGATATACATGTATACTGTGTGTGTACACACACACACACACAAACACACACACTCACACAGACAAACACACTCCCACACAGGCGGGTGAGGGGAAGAGATTTGACTGCTGGAGCAGGATTTGGCAGCTGGCTGACGGTGATTCCCGGTCTGGGTGGATATCAGCTCTCGGTGCAGGGGTTCGGTTTAACCGCAGAGCCTGGTGCCTCAGGACTGCGGCGATGGCTTGCAAAGCTCAGATTGAAATCAGCTCACGGAATTAAAAAAAGAAGAAGATCCAAGTACTTTTAAGATAAAGGGTTGACGATTCTGACAAGAAGTCCTACAGTTCAAACTGCAATTTTTAATCAGGAAATTTAATTTGCCAATATCTTAAATTATTTCAAAGCATTGCAGCTGAAGACAAAAGGATCACAAAAGCTGTATGTGGCTTTTATTTTTCGACAAATTAGCGACAGGTTGTGTATTTCCTGTTCAAGCCTGAGTTTGTGTCAAGGCTTCCGGCTCCACTTATTTGACAGGAAATGGTAGGAGACCAGAGGTTATCGGGTCTCTATCCAAAACAAGTCCTGGCAAAACCTCAGTGCAGCAGTTATCTAGCAGGGGATAATATTGGAAATAGTGTCCAAGTGAATTTTACCAGCAGATAAGATAACACGAAAGAGATGGCAAATGGATAGATACGGTAAGATACTTAGCTGCTCTGGCTAAATCCCGATTTGTATGTGCTTCCTGTGATTTACGACAGCGAGCTCTTCTATCTGGCCCACAATATTTTTATCACAAGCAATGTCAGCTGCAAAGATATTTGGATTTTTCACAAAAAAAAACATAACTAAACAGTCAAATGAAGCCACTGGACTGCATGTCAACACCAGAACCTAACCATTTCTTCTTTCACCGGATGAAAGAAGAGGATCATCAGAATTTATTTCAAAATATTCTCATCACATCTCCTAATAACTGCTCGTCAAGAATGAATGCTATTTATTGTAAGGCGCCATTAAACAGTAAAGTGCGAAAGCGCTCTGTAAGTTCAGACCATTTACCATTTGCGATATCCATCAATACTCAGATTGAGAAGCTGCAATTTGTGACATTATTGAGTGTAAGGCATGTACAATGCACTGTGAAATACTGCTATGTTTTAGATTCGTTCACAAAAGTGCTCCATCTCCATATGCTGAAAGGAAAGTGAATAAAATTGCATTAACTTTGCTAAACTACTTTTTTTCATGTACATTACATTTTTTATTGTGGTTCACCTCGGGGAGCAGTTTATTTCATACCCCGCTTTTCCCTGCTTTTAAGCGATTCCTGTGAGAGTTATCAAATTTTTTTTCTCTTTTTTTTTTCTCTTTTTGCCGCAAGGACATTCCCTGTGCACTCATTTGGATTTTGCAACACCAAACGGCTTTTTTAAAATTTTATTTTTAGACAAGAATTTAAGAATTCATAGTAGATGACAGATATAATGATCCAGGCTCCTCTAAGTGCAGATGCCAAATACTTTTTTTTTTCATAATCAAAGAGCAATTCCACAAAATTTGTCCAAAACATATTCTTGTCTCACACATTCTGTTCTTTCATAGCTGAGAGAGTGTGTCTGTCAAGATCAGTCCACTACTTAAGGGCAAGAAGAATCTCAAGACTTTCTGCTAAAAATTTTGAAGTCAAAAGTGAATTTTTCAAGCTTTTAGGTTAGGCATCTCCCTAGCCCACCCAGACCTTCCCCCAAAAAACACTTGGGACACCGTGGCACGGTCAGAGCTGCATGGAGGTGCCAATAAATGGATTATGGGATCAGCCCTCGTCTCCCATTCCATCCTAACTAAAATAATCACTTAATTTCCGTCATTTCAATTTTTTTCTTTTGTCAGCAAATTCACAAGATCAGCCATTGGCTCATCAGTCAGTGTGAGGTCAGAAACAAACAGTATATCCTTGTATAAATCATATAATTCAGGACATGATGCTAAATTAGGCATTTAAGAACAGACACAAACGTACACACACATCACTTACTGCACAACTTCGCAGTGATAATTACAAGTGAAAACATTAGCTTATAGCTGTAATCTGTGAATTTTTTTGTTGACTATTTTCTACAGCCTTTGAAAGAAGTCCAAATTCTACTCATTTTTTTAATCAGAAGCCCTTATCCTACTGTTGACTAAAAAAAGAATGGCGCCCATGTAGCACAGTATTTATAGCGTGATAATATTTCAGAGTGCAGGTAAGGCCGGTTGTGAAATTATTTCATTTCCAAATGGAAATCTCAGGAAATCTATATATCCAGATTAGAGGAATGTTCGTTGAAAATCTGATCACTCCTAATTATGAGTCCTGTGCTCTTTATTCTCCTGTGATTGTATTGCATGCTTTTCTGCCATAGATAAAGGGGTATCATTGTCAAGAGAATATTTCAACTGCATCTATTATTTAAATAACCACCAACATAGATGTTTCACTTTCCGGATGAGATGGGCTGCTTGGGAATCACTTTTGGTTATTGCTCTTGGTTTGTTCAGCAGCGACTTCGCCTTTACTGTCACCTTCGAGTTCCCCGCCCCTGGATGTTGACAACTCTTGCTGTCCCCCTTCTGAGCCTGTCAGCTGGGTCTCCCGCATCTCAGCGTACTCCTCCCTGGCCTCCCGGTACTGACCTTGCCTCTTCAAGTCTGCGGCCCCGTTGGCGGATGCTCGTGTTCCCTGACCTGTTCTTACTCTCACCTGCTTTCGCACCTTGGTATTAAGCTATATATAATATGCAACATGTTACCTCCCTCTTGCCTGGTTGTCTCATGGCATCTGATGAAAGGGCATCGGCAGGGAGCACTCACACGCCACCCCGCCCCCACATTTACTGTTGTATATTTAATTTCTTCATACATTTGCCTCCCACCCCCTTTCCCCCGTCACGCATTCCCCAACTGTGCTGACCTGTTTGCGTGTGATCAAAGCGAGTTAAAAAATAAACCTCCCTGCCAAAAACAATGTTGAACTCTCTGTAAATCCCTTTACATAGTCTTTGAAGAACATGAGGACCACCGCTAGCTGGAGCGTCGAAGCTAATTAAAGGCTAGCACTAACTCATTAAGCCTGGCAAACAGCCATCCAGGAAACACAGACAACAAAACAGGATCCAGCTTGCTAAAAATGTCTCAGTTCCTCCAGTCACTCCTTTCAGGGCATCACAACTTTTTGAGTTCATGGACAAGCATGTTTGTGTCTAAAGTTCTTACGTTGCCTAAAATTAGTCAATTGCAGACCAGATGTAGCTTCGAGGTTATGATGAACAAGGAGGTGAGGTTTTAACGGTGAGTATTAAGCAGCACATCCAGTCAGTCGAGCTAATAATACTAACAATACTGCTCCTGCATTTACATTGGCTGGTGCTTGTGTGGTTGAAACTCATCTAGTCCGCTTATCCTGCAGTCAGGGTTGCGGGGATGCTGGAGCCTATCCAAGCCATCGGTGGTCGAGAGGCGGGGTTCACCCTTGACCGGTCGCCAGTTTGCAGGGCCACACATAGAGACAAACAACCAATCACACCCCTCATCTATTCACACGTCTAGGCAATTTAGGTCCGACAGTGAACCTTCTCTTCTTTTTGGACTGTGAGAGGAATTCGGAGAACTCTTGGGGGAAATCCACACAGACATGGGGAGAACACATAACACATATTGTGACGTTCTCCTGCCCCTCGGGTGTGAGCTGCACTCCATTTCACATCGTGCTGCAGGACTGCAAAACAGTCAAATACACATTTTTTTTTGTTACAAGCACATTGATTCTTATTAAATATGAATTTAAATCAATAATTCATCTGCATATTAACAGCTCTGTTCGGTGTGGCTTGCATGTGTTGGATCAAGGGAACTCTGGCTGATGCAACGGATATTCATTGTGTGGGTTTTTCCCGCTGTGCGATAAGAAATTTACAGGTAAACAGGCTGCAAGTGATGCAAACATGGTATTCACACACACAGATGCACATACACGTGGCGGCGCATTCCCTCACCGCTGATGCAGAGGCTGAAGCGGCAGAGCTCATCGCACAGCGTGTCCGGGCTCTCAAGATCTACTGGTCCTCCTCCTCTTCCTCCACCTCCTGCTTCCCTCCTCTTCTTCCTTGGGGACATCCTCTTCACCATCTTCATCACACGCTCCACTTTGTCCATTCCGGATGCAGGACTTCTTCTTCTCTTCCCTGCTGATGTTCTCTCGCTCCTTCACTTAACCACCTCCTCTTCTGCTTTCTTTTTCTTGCTGTTGGAGAGCCCCGATAACTTTCCCTGCTCTCCTGCTGCTCACTTACCGTTTCATTTCCAAGCAAAGGATCTTCCCTCCACAGAAAACCTCCCCTTCCACCTCCCTCTCTCTCTTTCTCTCTTTCTCATTCACCTCTTTATTCCCTCCTCTCCTCTGAGCTCTCAGGTTTAGGCGCCTTCACTTTTCTCCCACTCGCAGACAAATCAGATGAACCAGGAGATGGGAGAAGTGAGACACCGAGGGAGGATGGGGGAGGAGGTTCATTTACCCACCTCCCTTTTCCCTCTCGCCCCCACCCTCTTCTCTTTATGCACCTCCAGACTCTCCACCCCCACATGCAACCATCAAAACTCTCAGCTTCCAGAGCAGTGGGATGAAAAATAAAGCAACGTCTTTTTTGGGGGCCTTTTTTTAAAAGAGACAGCGTGGAGATTTTTCCCTCCCTCTGCTGTTTTACGCTTCATTATCCCCCCCCACACACACACACATACAATTCACTTTTTCATTCTGTCACTTTGCAAGTACACATTTTGTCTATTTCTGCAGCTGCAGACTTTTTCTCCACTTTCAAGTTGCCCCTCCCTTTTCTTGAATTTGAACCCTCATCTTCCTCCCTCCTCTTCTCCTCATCTTGCCTTTTTCAGTACCTTGAATGCGTCTCAGAATATCCTCCCCTGTTGATTATTCACTGGATGACTGGAACCTCCCTGAATATTTTTTGAAATTCCCCTATTGTGAGACAAATAAAGGGCATATTCTATTCTATCCCATGCTATTCTATTCTCGTCTATTCTATTTTAAATACACATGGCACCCTGTACAGCTGCTATAACTCGGTAGTCCCAGTGGTGAGGAAGAGTCTCCTGCTTTATATAAAGTTCACAAAGAGCAGCATTACTTTTTTATTCCCCCCCAAGAAAACATAATTTTGATGGCTTAACTGAATGGGGCTTCTTGGAAATGAAACAAGCAGCATCAGGCCTTGCCCATGCCCAACAAGAGCTAATTTCCATTGATGACCTCGCCGTAAACGAGTACAAGCAAAGAGATGTTTTCTGCCAGCCGACAGTTCCTCTGATATCCACAATGGAGGTAAAAAGTACTCACACCCTGTCTTTTTACTTTGTTTGTAGCTCATATGTGAGAATTTTGGATTATTATTCTTTTTGTTTAATTTATTAAACTTTATAAATCCCTTGCAGGAATTTCCTCTCTGCATTTAACCCATCATGGATGAACCATGAGCAGTTTGCAGCCACCTAGCGGCGCCAGGGGAGCAGCTAGGGGCTCAGTATCTTGCTCAAGAAGACACTGAATATAGAACATTATTCATTTATTTTTGTCAACAGCTGACCGTAAATGTTCCCTGCAGATCTATTTCTAATTTGGATTAAAAAAAGAAAAAAATTGGACAATAAGATAGTAAAAATGACGTGAGGGAGCCCTCTGAAATATGAGAGGGCCAGCTTTGAGCTCCACAAATCGTCATAATATTGCATTTAGTTAAAAAACATCCTCAGAAAAGAAACATGTCTAGAAATCAGGGACTTTTTTTTTCGAAAAAAGTTGTGCCGAGTCAAAGTCGTTCCTCGTCAAAGTGCTGACACGGAAGTCTGTGGATTATTTTCAGCTGCATGGCCTTGAGTTCCATGGAGAGACGCAGCTGATTAGGTTTTAATGTTTATGCTTATTAATTTATTTATTTTTCAAAATTTGAAATAAACAGAATAAAAAAATAAGAGTCCCAATTTGTTTCTCTGACAGCAGAGGATTTCTTTATTCTAAAAACTCTGGTATCAATCATCAAGGTGATGTGTGGTTAATTAATAATACGTTTTTACAAGGGTTTTATAAAACACAGCTCATGTTTGTCAAAGTCATGTTAAGTGTGTATAACACACATACTGATATAAGATGTAACCTCAATATCATCAATCCCCTCATCATAGGCTGAATCTAGATGTCAAATATTAGTCAGGGCATAGAGAAATCTATCTATTTACTTATTTTTGTCTATTTGTACCCACTTTTTCAGTTTTCAACATTTCAAATACATTTTAAAAATAATTTTAGCTGATTTTATGTAGGTTCTTTTAGCAATTTTTGGCCAATGACAAAATATCCTCCTGTCTAATTGGGCAAGACAAGCTTAAAAAGTCCAAAATGATCAGGACTGAGATCGAATCATTTATTAGTTCAGTCTGAAGAGCTTTAGTTTGTACAGCTTTTTTACCAGTTTTAATGCTAGTTCTTGCAAAATCTCAAATAGTTCTGTCAACTTTTACATTCATTTTTACACAATTCCTTGCTCTTCCAATGAAGATTATTATTATAATTATTATTTTTACTATTATTGCCATTTTATCTAAATTCCCTCTTGTTGGGGATTTTAAGGTCATTTGCTGCTTTGCAATGCTGCTGTATCTAGACAATTTTAGCAGAACAAATTGCTTGAAAAAAGGTGTCATAGGTGTCATGTTATATGATTTAAGAAACATGTTTTTGGGACTCTGATCTCAATAGCTTCTTTCCATATCCTGATCCAGGGTATTTGTATGCCATCACAACAAAATCTAAAATGTAAAAGTTAAGAAGTAGAATTCTTCCATTTCATTGTTTCTTGGTGACAAATTATATTTCACACACATGACATGTTTGAACATCAAGAGGTCACTGCACCCCCCCCACCCCCCAGCATTTCCCATCAAGCCCTGTTTAGCTGATTATTTTCCTTTGGTCTTGTCTTGTCATTCTTTTAGCTTTGTCTTGTCCTTCATCACAACCCCCTCCATCCTATAATATCACACTTCCGCTCCTCCTGGCTGTCAGAGTCTCAATGTGTTCTCATCAGCTGTTTAATCTCCGCTGCGTGTCTTCACATAATAAGCTCATCACCTCTTCCTGTGTGCATTTGCTGTCTGTAATGGAAAACGACCTGGGGGTTTGTCATCGCTGACCACGACGGAACCGCACAGGTTTGATCGCATCGCCAGCCATTCATTCTTCATAATGCGTGATGGATTATATTGATCCCAGGCGAAAAATTAAAAGTCATAGAAAGTCATAGACACAGATTATTGAGTGTCGGGACTCAATGTCTTTTGAAAAAAGGATCACATTTACATTTGCCGTTGAGCTTGGATGTTGATAACAGGAAGTCAATCAAGACAGCAACTCCTGGAAACTAGCCTGAGGTCTGGACGTGAGGGAACAGCCCTCAGAACATAGACGATAATCTGTAATAAAAAAAAATTAAATAAATCTGGTGAAATTTGGTTAAATGAGATACTGCAAAATATAATACAATTCAAACAACTGAGTCGATTAAATTCATTTTGTTAAGTCTTTGTAATAAACAATAAATTGTAATTAACACATGCCTGTGTATGTGGCTGTTTGTGCGAGTGAGAGCATGGGTGTGTACATGTGTTTGTGTGTATGGAGATTGTCTAGAGCAGGGTTGTTGAACTTGAGCCAAGTTGGGCACCCCTGCTGGTTCAAGCCCACAAACGGGTTTAATCCGGCCCGCAAGATTATTTTGCAAAGCATAAAAATTAGCTGCGATTTTTCAATGAATGAAACTGTTGTTACTGTGCCATGATTTTACCCACCCGGCCCACTGAAGAATAGATATTTCTCCATGTGGCCCCTGAGCTAAAACGAGAACAATGAATTCAGCTAATGGATCTAAAACCCACTTGCTAACGTTTACAGGACAGGGCTAGCTGTTAGCATCAGCATCCAGCCTAGCATTGGTCGTGAAGTGAACGTTGGCATTTTGTTTTGGTGAGGAAGATGCCACCTTCCTTTAAAAGGAAATTAATCCTCAAACTTTGCTTAATTCCCCCTCTGCAATTTCACCCTCTGCTATTTGACAGTAGTTGCAACCTTTCCGCATATTGTATTTTTATTTTATCACAACGCTATGCCTCTAACCGGCAAGCTTTCATTCTGTGTGTCTTCTTCTTCTTTTCCTTCCGGCTTTTCCTTTCAGGGGTCGCCACAGCGAATCAACCTCCTCCATCTAACCCTATTCTCTGTATCCTCCTCTCTCACACCAACTACCTTCATATCTTCTCTCACTACGTCCATAAATCTTCTCTTCGGTCTTCCTCTAGACCTCCTGCCTGGCATCTCCCATTCCAGCATCCGTCTACCAATATAGTCCCAATCCCTCCTCTGTACATGGCCGAACCATCTCAGTCAGGCTTCTCTGACCTTCTCTCCAAAACATCTAACATGTGTTGTCCCTCTGATGGACTCATTCCTGGTCCTATCCATCCTCAACATCTTCATCTCTGTGACCTCCAGCTTTGTCTCCTGCCTTTTCATCATCGTCACTGTCTCCAAACCCTACAGCATCGCTGGTCTTATTATTGTCTTGTATACTTTTCCTTTCATTCTGGCTCATATTCTTTTATCACATTGTACCTCTGACACTTTTCTCTACCCACTCTGACAAGCTTGAACCCGTTTCTTTACCTCTTTTCCACACTCTCTGTTGCTCTGGGCTGCTGACCCTAAGTACTTGAAATCCTCCAACTTCTTGATCTCCACTCCCTGTGGCCTCACCATTCCACCTGGGTTCCTCTCATTCACACATATATATTCTGTCTTGCAGCGACTAACCTCCATTCCTCTCCTTTCAAGAGCATAACTCCAACTCTAAAGATTTTCCTCAACCTGTTCCCTGCTCTCACTACAGATCACAATGTCATCTGCAAACATCATGGACCATGGAGATTCCTATCTAACCTCATCTGACACCCTATCCATCTCCACTGCAAACAAGAAGGGGCTCAGAACTGATCCCTGATGAAGTCCCACCTCCACCTTCGTCTCAGCTACACCTACAGCACACTTAAAAACTGTCTCACAGCCATCATACATGTCCTGCACCAGTCTAACGTACTTCTCTACCACTCCAGACTTTCTCATACAATACCAAAGTTCTTCTCTCGGCACTCTGTCATATGCTATTTCTTTGTTTACAAATGTTCAATGCAGCTCCCTCTGACATTCTCTTTACTTCTCTATCAGCATTCTCAAAGCAAATACTGCATCTGTAGTACTCTTTCTAGGCATGAAGCCATACTGCTACTCACAAATGCTGACTTCTGCTCTCAGTCTAGTTTCCACTACTCTTTCCCATAATTTCATTGTATGGCTCATCAACTTCACCCCTCGATAGTTACCGCAATTCTGCACATCTCCCTTATTCTTGAAAATGGGCACCATCACACTTCTTCTCCATTCCACAGGCATCTTCTCACTCTCTAAGATCCTGTTGAAGCCCTTCCGCTGTCTGTCCTAGACACTTCCATGTCTCCACAGGTATATCATCAGGACCAGTTGCCTTTCCATTCTTCAGCCTCTGCAGTGCCCTCCTCACTTCACCCTTACCAATCTTTACTATTTCATGGCCCACAAGAGTCACCTCTTCTATTCTTCGTTCTCTCTCATTTCCTCATTCATCAACTCTTCAAAGTACTCTTTTCATCTTCCCATCGCTCTTCTAGTATCTGTCAATACATTTCCCTCTGTGTCTTTAATCACCTGGAACTCCCGTGCATCCTTTCCATCTCTATCTCTCTGTTTTGCCCACCTGTATAGATCATTCTCTCCCTCCTTACTGTCCAACGGAGCATACAAGTCATCATACACCCTTGTTTTTTCCTTTGTTACCTCTTTCTTTACCTCACGCTGTATCTCCCTGTTCTCCTGTCTGTTCTCTTCAGTCCCCTCAGTGTCCCACTTCTTCTTTGCTAACCAACCTGCACTTCCTCATTCCACCACCAAGTCTCCTTATCTACATTTCCTTCCAGAAGACACACCAAGTACTCTCCTACCTGTTTCCATGATCATATTAGCTGTAATTGTCCAGTCATCTGGAAGCTCTCCCTGACCACCCAGAGCCTTTGTCAACTCCTTCCTGAAAACCATACAACACTCCTCCCTTTTCAGCTTCCACCACTTTGTCCTCTGTTCTGCCTTTGTCCTCTTGATCTTCCTTGTCACCAGTCATCACATAGACCACCATCCTATGCTGTCTGGCTACACTCTAACCTACAACTACTTTGCAGTCACTGATCTCTTTCAGATTACCTTGTCTATACAAGATTTAATCTACCTGCGTGCTCTGACCTCCGCTCTTTTAAGTTACCCTAAGGTCCTCTCTTTTCTGGAACAATAGTATTCACTACAGCCATTCTATCCTTTTTGCAAAGTCTACCACCATTTGTCCCTCTGCGTTCCTATCCTGGATACCAAGCCTGCCCATCAATTCTTCATCACCTCTATTGCCTGCACCAACATGTCCAGTGAAGTCTGCACCAATTACCACTCTCTCATCTCTGAGGTTATTCCGCATCACTTCATCTAACTCATTCCAGAACTTCTCCTTCTCTAACTCACATCCTACCTGAGGGGCATAGCCACTCACAACATTGAGCATCACACCTTCCATTTCCTGTTTTCACACTCAAAAGTCTATCTCCTCCCTCAAGATAACTCCTAGTCCATTTCTCTTCCTGTCAGTACCATGACAGTACATCTTAAAACCTGCTCCTAAGCTTCAAGCCTTACTGCTTTTCCACCTGGTCTCCTGGACACACAGTATATCCAACTTCCTTCTCTCCATCATGCCAACCAACTTTCCACCTTTTCCTGTCATCGTCCCATATTCAAACTCCCTACTCTCAGTCCCAGACTCTTGCCTTTCCTCTTCTCTTTCTGCTTCTGAACACGCCTTCCTCCCCTCCGTCTTTGACCAACACTAGCCCAATTTCCACTGGTACCCTGTAGGTTATCGGCACCAATGGTGTTCGTTGTTAGCCCAGGCCTCAACTAATCTGGTATGAAATTCTTAGGTTCGATATTTGGCTTCGACAAAAATTTTACGCCAGAAACCCTTCCTGACGCAACCCTCTGCATTTATTTGGGCTTGGGACCGGCTCAGGGAGACACTGGATGGTGGCCCCCGAGGCTGGCTTCGGGAGACACTGGCCTGTGCTGCCCTGAGGCTGCAATTCTATGTGTGTCTGGTACTTTTTTATAATTGACTTTTGTTCCCAGGTTTATCCAAGAGACCTTCATCTTAATAGAGACTGAGAAAAAAAAAGGAAAAAAAAGGGTCTAATTAATTTACATTCTCGGGGTACCATTATGTTCATTTTTTGACACTGAAGCAGGACGGAAGGAGCTCTTACACCCCCAGAGCTGCAACCATCAAACTTATGGAAAAGGGAAATATATATCTTCAAATATATACATATATTTAAAGTACTTTCTACTCCTGGATACTCTAGTCTCCTATGCTCTTCTCACGAACTCTCTTGTCTTCTCATTTAGTCCCTACAATGTTCTTGCCTGAATCCTCAGATCCCTCCAACACACAAAACACACACACATGAACACACACACACTCACACACAGAGATACAGAGAAAGAAAAGAAAAGATAAAATGTACCATGTTATATTCTCTTACATCAGTTTCTGAAGCTTTTCCTTGTCTGTTCTTCACTGTCCACCCTCCTCAAACACACTATATGTCCACCTGTATTTCAGTCCAACTTTAAAAGGACAAAAATTTCCTCTGCTTGCCTTCATTTCCCTCTCTCTCCCTCAGCAGTCGTCCTCTTCTCAAACCGATTATCCTCATCGTGCACCGTTTCTCATCTGCTCTGCTTCTGCCGCTCTTCAAAGTTCGGATCGGCCTACTTTCACAACCAGAATGTCTCCGACAGGAAGTGGAAGGACGTGAAAGAGACCAATGTCATATCAGAAAATGTGTGTGTGGGAGTGTGTGTGTGTGTGTTGGATGCAGGCTCCCTGAACCCACTCAATGCTGCAGTCAGAAGTACATTTAGGGATTTGAGTATTATCCAGTGCTTAGACAGAATTTATATTTGGATCATTTATATAAATCATGCAGCGGTGCAGTGGTCAGCACTCCTTCCTCACTGCAGGAAAGTTCCTGGTTCTATTCTAAGTCTCTATGTGAGTTCTCCAACTTCTTCATCCTCCTTCCGAGGTCCAAAAAACAGACAGCTGGTTGATTGAAGACTAATTTGTGTGGATGTGCGAATGGAGTGGGTAGCTGGATGCCTTTGGATGTGGACCTGTGATTGAGAGGTGACAATCCCAGTTAAACCCAAATTTTGCTCTAGCATCAGCTGGGAATACCTGCCCCCATTCCCACCCCAACGCAGTGCAGGACAAGTTGGATAGACAATGACTGGATATATTTTTTAATCAACAGAAGCAAAAATGACCAGAAAAAAAGAGAAAAAAGAAAACTGAAATTTGCCAACATATTTTAGTCTATTTTTGTTTGCAAAAACACTGTTTGATGATGAAGATCAAAAAAATTAATTTGAGTCAGGAATAATAAAAACAGCAGGGAATTAAAATGACATGTAGATGTCAAATATCATTTCTTTCAAAAGTGCACAGAGAAAAATACATATTTCTAGGAATGATCACCTTTTAAAAGGGCAAAAATATATCTTGATGTAAAAAATAGGCAGGTATATCCGAGCAGATACCGTGATATGAAGCCTCTGGCAGGTTTTTAAATGAGTAAACTTTCCCCGACACCTCTAGGGGCTTCGGTGAACTTCCAGACTCAGCGTTCAGACTGCAGCCATGTCTGTGTTCGGTTCAGGCTGAGATGAAAAGACGTGGCAGGTGAAGTGCCGTCACTGGAGAGAAAAAAAAAACCATAAAGATGCCAATGCTCAACAACAAACAGGAGGCTTCACTTGGCTTGTGTTTCCAGGCTCTCCGTTGGGGTTACAACTTCATTGTGTCATGAAGCGCTCACTACAGCCACTGCACAACGTAAGAATTAATCCCACCGAGTGAAAGTGAAGCGACGGTTTGGAAAAGGAGGTCATCTGCAGACTTCCTGAGCAGCAACATGAACCAGCCTCAGCCTCGCTGCGGAGCATGTGCTGGAAATCACAGGATCTTCAGGGGTCCCTCACAAAGAAATAGATTGATTCAACAGGACCCCACACCCGCAACCACAAAACCATTTGTTTCTGACGATGGCGTCACATTGAGGGGAAATTTGAGCTGTCGGAGCAGTGGAAACTCGGCTGTTTGGAGCGTGTGAAGTGTTTGTCATATCAGGTCTGCTCCGTTGGAGACATTCATATTATTTACTGTTTAGACAGTATATTCAAATGAGCACTGAGTGGAGCATAAAGGACAACAACAAGCCCTGTTCTAGGGCATGTTCTCATGTTCCCTCAAGACCTGTCTTCTCTTGGATCCCAAAGCTCCTCCCTTCACATCAGCTTTCCCCTTCGCTCCGTGTTCCACAATATTCATCTTCACTCAGCCAAAGATGCTCCCATCAAACCCTTGTTCCCTCATCCCTGGATTCCCACCCACTGACCAATCACAGGGAACATGAGAGGAACCCTGTGAAGGTGCATTCACTTACCACTTCAAACAACGAAAAGACAATTGTCAAATTGTTATAACTGTCTTACATCAGCTTCATTATTAATTGTTAGCTTACATTATATGTCTTCCAGACACATTTAAGCCATAGGACTGGTTTAAACTGAATCTTTATGAATACCCTTATGTTTAGTTTATTTCTTGGATGTAATCAGATGTATTGAGGGGCTTTGGGTTAAACAGAATATGAAATGTTTATTTACTTTTGGAAAAACTGAGGAAAAAGGTCTCAGAGGAAAATTGAGCTTGGAAATGTAACATACCGGGGAGCATGAATAAAACAGTAAAAAAAAAAAAAAGAAAAAGAAGAAAGACTTAGCAGAGAAAAAATTAGTGGAGGAACAAAGGATAACCACTTCATATAAAAAAGGGTAAATACAAAATAATAAAAAAAAAACATGAGGGGTTTTATAAATAAATGAAATGCAATGTGTATCACAAACAGACTGGAGCAGCAGAGGCAGTGTACACGTATATGCGGTCTCTCGCTGTCTCTCTCTCTCTCTCCCTCTCTCTCCCTCTCTCTCCCTCTCCCTCTCTTTCTCTTGCTCTCTCTCTCACACACACACACAAACCGACACACACACACACAAAAATTGCTCAATGATCATCGCCACTCATGAAATAGGGAGTAAATGGATTTTTTTTAAATGCGCTTGAAACTCATTTCCTCCTCAGCAAAGGAGGAATGTCAGAGCAAACTAATAGACATTTGTTGTCATTAAAGCTGCGTGTGATGTGTGTGAATATATATCTTCTTTTACCTTTAGGCTCCTTCCTTCAGGGGTTGCTGAAACACATCATCTTCCTCCATCAAACTCTGTTTTCTGTGTCCAAAACATCTGAGTCTGACTTTATCTCCAAAACATCTGCCCTGTGCTGTTCCTCCCATGGACTCCTCCCTTACCCTATTCATCCTGGTCACTCCCAAAGAGAACCTCAACATTACCTCAAGCTCTGCTTCCTGTCTTTTCCACAATGCAACTGTCTCTAAACCATACAGCACTTCTGTTCTCACCATGGTCTTCAACACGTACTTTATCTTAGCTCCCTGTAGCTTCATGGTTACCCTCTCATTCACACACGTATTCTATGTTGTTGTATCCTTCCTTTCTTTTCCAGGGCATTCCTCCACAGCTCGAGATTTCCCTCCACCTGCTCCACCTGCTCTCACTATAGATCACAATGTCATCTGCAAACATCATAGTCCATGGAGATTCCTGTCTAACCCCATCTGTCAGCCAGTCCATCACCACTGTGAATAAGAAGGGGCTGAGATCCCTGACAAATCCCTAATGTAGTCTGCACATAAATGACGAATTGGACACGTCGCCCCAGTTCTTTGTTACTATCACAATTTTCCTCCATTCCTCAGGCATCCTCTTACTCTCTGAGATCACATTGTATGGTCTAGTCAGAAACCCTACTGTTGCCTCTCCTAGACCCTCCCATACTACCCAGGTATATCTTCAGGGCCAAGTGCCTTTCCACCCTTCATCGTCTGCAGTGCCCTCCTCACTTCACCCTTACCAATCTTTACTATTTCATGGTCTACAACAGTCACCTCTTCTATTCTTTGTTCACTCTCATTTCCTCATTCATCAACTCTTCAAAACACATTTTCCGTTTTCCCATCATTCTTCTGACACCTGTCAATACATTTCCCTCTCTATCCATTATCGAGGGGAAATCTGAACCTGCTGCTTGACCTTTCCATCTCTATCTCTCTGTTTTGCCTACCTGTATGTCTCAGTATCCTAGCATGCAAGTCATCATACAACCTTTGCCACCTCTACCTTCACCCTGTGCTGAAACTCCCTGCACTCCTGTTTACTCTCTTCAGTTCCCTGTGTCCAACTTCTACTTTGGTAACCTCTTTCTCTGTGTAAACTTGTATAAATTCCTGCTCCTCGTTGTTCCACCACCAAGTCTCCTTATCTATTTTCCTTCCAGATGCAACATAAAGTATTCTCCTTCCTGTCTCCCTGATCACATTAGTTGTAGTTGTTCAGGAAGCTCCACCGGTACACCAGGGGTCTTTTTCTACTCATCAAATAAAACCCAACAATACCACTGTGTTCTGCTCTGCTGTGCCTTTGTCTTCTTCATCGTCCTTAACAACAGAGTCATTCTACAAACCAACGCCCTCCTTTTCTCTCACCTGCAACTACTTTGCGGTCACTGATTGCATTCGGATTACTTTGTCTGGTCAAGATGTAGTCTATCTGTGTGCTCCTACCTTTGCTTTTATGTGCATTGTACATTGCATTCCTCTCCATCTGGCTCCAAACCCAGAATAGATAAAATACAAGCACACAGCATTAACCAGAATGAATATAATAGTTGCTAAATGCAGGCTAACAGACACACACACACCCTTCTCTTACAATCATGTATCATTGAATAAATGAATGAATGCTGCTGAATTTGTGTGTGTGTGTGTGTGTGTGTGTGTGTGTGTGTGTGTGTGTGTGTGTGTGTGTGTGTGTGTGTGTGTGTGCGTGCGTCTGTGCGTGTGAGTGTGTGTGTGTGTGTGTGTGTGTGTGTCTCTCTCTCATACTAAACATGAACTGGTCATGATACAGTCGCTCCTA
>CAAKHD010036487.1:11857-24150 GCA_901007705.1 Fistularia tabacaria | reverse complement strand
CCCCCCCCCCCCAAATACCCTGTAACCCCCCCCCCTTCCCCCCCCCCCCCCCCCCCCCCCCCCCCCCCCCCCACTTGGGCTTATTTGCCTTTGTTTGCACTCCTTGGATGGAAACTTTGACGAAACTTGACCCAGGTCTTGACAACAGAAGCAGCCTGAGATTTTGGATTGGATGCTGTATTTTAATGTCAGACCTACAAAACAACTGGCACGATTAAGGCTTTTGGATGCTGTCTGCTGTTTTTATCATTGGGTATACTGTGGTTTTCATTACATTGTGAGGATGGTCACATCATGCACTGGAATGGACTCATCACTAGACTATGTTTATTGTTGTTTTTTTTAAACTGAGGTCAAACCAAAGAATTTTCAAGATTAGAACCTGAGGTTACAAAAAACATTTTCAGAAAATGATTTTGTTTATTTGAATAATGGTGAAGCTATAAGGCAATTAAAAAAATAAAACAAGGCATGGCATGATTACAAATCTACAAAATTTGTCACCATTATGAAACACTGGAAAGCCCTTGTTGTAAGAGCATTTTTTTGTTGTTTAAAATTGCTGAGAAAAAATGTAGTGCGACTAGAATTGAATAGTTACATAACAATAGAGTCTTTGCACTATATCAATATTGCACTGTCTGTCACTTTTATGTGTGGTTATTTATAATGCAGCTTCATGGGGTCTGCAGCTTCAAAGGACCACAAGCCAGTGTTCTCCTTGAGGTGGTCCCAAGCCCGGATAAATGCGTGAGGATCATGTGTAGAAGGACATCGGACATGGATTGGTCAAGGACCTGGTTAATATCAACCACCATTGGGGCAGATAATCTACTGAACAGTTGTGGAAATTGGGCTACTGTGGGTTGAAGATGGAGAGAAGAATGGTGTGTTTGTAAGCAGTAAGAAAAAAAGAAAGAAAATAAGCTAGGCCTGAGATTAGGGGCTTTAAAATTGGAATGATGACAGGAACATATCAAGCAGGGGTGCACACACTTTTTTGCCTTGAGAGCTACTTTTCAAATGCCAATATGAAAAAATCTAGCTACAATAATAATGTCTGAGTTTATATATATATATATATATATATATATATATATATATATATATATATATATATATAAAACGGCACACTATAACAGAGTAGATTTTTGGTCATTACCTTAATCTGACGACTTGCATCACATGGAATCAGTCAGAGCGGCATAGTCCGGACAGTAGCTGCTGGTAGCCAGCCACAAGCTTTTGAAATCACCCCAGAGAAAAATGACCGCTGTCCGGGCAAAAATTACAAAATCACATTGTGATTTTAGTTCCTTCACCTTTCTCCTTCTCAGATTGCTTTCGGGGGGGATTCATGTTGTAGCTTTTATGAACAGTTTTAAAGTGCCGCTCCACATTTCCCTTCTTCGGAAGAGTAATGGTAGAATGACAGATCAAGCAAATGCACTTAAAATGTGACATGGTTGAAAAAAAAGTCTCCCTCCCATTGCGCATGGAAGTGGTAAACTTTCAGTTTCTGACTTGATTCATCTCCTGCATTCATGTTCTTTAGAAGATATAATATGAAAGGCTAACTTGCAAATTAGCTCGCTGGAACTTGCATTTGCGTGTGCACGCTTGACTGCACATGTGTGGTGACTCGTGTGTCCGAAAAAAATAATAACTCAGCACTGGCTGCCCTGTATTTCAACTGGCAAGTGCTGTCGGAAGAATGGATGACATATTTTGAGTGGAATGTGGTCTAACAATATTACCTTCGAGATTGACTGGTCGATCACAATCAACGTATTGGGCACCCCAGATCTAGAGAGTTGGTTGGCATGATGCAGAAAAGGAAGGTGGATATACTGTGTTTCCAGGAGACCAGGTGGAAAGATGACAAGGCCAGAAGCTTAGGAAGAGGATTTTAATTGCCCTACCATGGTACTGATCGGAAGAGAATGGTGCCAGAAGATAAATGGGAAGATGGAGAGAATACTTTGAAGAGTTGATGAATGAGGAAAATGAGAGAGAACCTACAATAGAATCAGTGACCATTCTATACCACAAAGTAACAGAGAAGGTGAAGTGAGCAGGGCACTGAAGAGGATAAAGAGTAGAAAGCCAGTTGGTCCTTAAGATATACGTGTAGAGGTATAGAAGTGTCCAGGAGAACAGCATTAATATTCCTTGAATTGATTCAGCTTGATCTTGGAAACTGAGCGGATGCCTAATGGAGGAGAATTGTGATGGTACCGAAGAACGAAGGGAGATGTGCAGAATTGTGATAACAATTGATAAATGGAGTTGGTGAGACATACTATGGGAAAGAGGAGTGGAAACTAGACTGAGAGCAGAGTTGAGTATTTGTGAGCAGCAATACTCGGAAGTGTTCTGCACATGCATTATTTGATTTCAGATGTTGATCGAGAAGAATAGAGAAAGTCAGAGGGAGCTGCTTTGCGCCTTTGTAGAACAAGAAAAAGTACACGACAGTGTACTGTGAGAGGAACTGAAGAGTTTATGAGGACTATGATGAACTCTGGAGTGGAGTGTTTGACTCGTGCAGGACATTTATATGAGCTGTAAGACAGTGGTGAGGTGTGCTATTGGTGTGACGGAGGAGTTCTAGGTGGAGGTGGAAATTCATCAGGGATCAGCTCTGAGCCCCATCTTGTTTACAGTGGTGATGGACAGGCTGACAGATGAGATCAGACAGGAATCTCCATGGACTATGATGATCAGTATGATATGACAGCTATGATCATTAACAGGAGCTGGGACGAGGTGGAGGAATATCTATAGGTGTGGAGGTATGCTTTAGAAAGGAGGGGAATGAAGGTTAACCGCAGCAAGACAGAATAAATGTGTGTGAATGAGAGGGACCCAAGTGGAACTGTGACGCAACTGGGAGTGGCGATAAAGAAGATGGAGGACTTTATGAACTTATAGTCCAGAGCAATCAAGAGTGTGAAATGAGGTTAAGAAATGAATATAAGCAGGTTGAAACAGGTGGAGAAAAGTGTCAGGGGTAATGTTGTGGTGTTCGGTGAGGAATAATCAATGACATGGCACATAGTCGAAACCCCTGGCAGGAATCGGAAATGGCTCGAGGGCAGCCCTAACATGCCAGTGAACCTTAGCCCACTGGCACGTCACACATGCGGCCACCATTTCCAGATGCCCTGACGCATGCCAGGCCAGACGAACCTAGCACGCACCAATTTCACGACGCTTGGATGCCCAGGTTGGAGAGGGAATGCACCGAGTCAAAAACACACCAACCCCAGGCCACTGTGCAGGCACAGCCAGTAGAGACATCACACAGCAGGGCATGGCCACCTTCCTGCACCACGACCTCCTCCAGCTTGAGGCCTATGTGCGCCGACTTCAGGGCGAGAACGCCTGGGTCGCCGGGCATGGACAGTTGCCAAACGCCGAGAAATCCATCCATGTTCATCCAGATGATGGAACACCTGTGTCAGGTGCTCCAGGTAGTCATCAGCCGACGGGCTGGCCACCAGTATATCGTCAAGATAGACAAACACAAAAATGAGGTCATGCAACGCCGAATCCATAAGCCTCTGAAGGGGCTGAGCGGAACCCTTCAAGCCAAAAGGCATGCGCAGGAACTCGAAAAGCCAAAACAGGGTGACCACCACGGTCTTGGGCACGTCCTCCACGCGCACAGGCACCTGGTGATAATCACGCACCAGTTCCACTTTGGAAAAAATGGAGGCACCTGACAGCCGAAAGGAGAGGTCTTGAATGTGGGGGATGGGGTAACGGTCATTCAGGGTAACGTTATTCAGCTGGCAAAAGTCGCAGCAGGGGCGACATGACCCATCGGTCTTGGGCACCATGTGGAGTGGGGAGGCCCACGGGCAGTTGGACCGCCACACTATCCCCAGGCGTTCCATGGTGGCAAACTCCTCCTTAGCAGTTGCTAGCTTGGCCGCGTCTAGGCGCCGTGCCCGCGTGAAAACGGGTGGTCCCACCATATTTTCCTGCGCCCCGAACGAGCACAGGTGAACGCAACACTGTGCCTTGCTGACGAATCTGTTGTGGACAAAGCAGAGGTCTGTCCTTCACCTCCTTGAGGCGTCCGCACTGGCCACCCCAGCCGAATCCATGACCCCTGGCGCCATCCGCGTGGGGTCCAGCAACTCTGGATGATGAACTGCTTAGTTGCCAGCAGGACACGGTCAACTTCCTCCGCCAAACCCCGGCAGTCGCTGGTGGCTAGACAGTGGGAGTTCATCAAAATCGTGCACATTGCAGGCTGAAAATGGCGCAGGAAGACATGCATGAATAGGAACCCGCAATCGTCAGCTCCCAACGGCGCCAGCAGGCCATCCATTCGGTCCAAGGCCGACCGGTCGCACAAATCGGGCAGGGAAAGCAGGAGACTTTTGAGAGTTGTGTGTCTACCTGTCTGCGGGGGGTCGCACAACAGCTCCGTGCCTCGCTGAGTGCTGGTCCAGTGCCGCAACAACCAAAAAGTGCCTGGCTTCATCTGCAAAAATTCCCCGCAGGTGGAAAAGCGGTTCCTCATGCTGAAACCAGGCGTCCGGGTTGCTCTGCCAGAATTCCGGTAGGAGGACGGTTACGGTGGCCAAGGATGTCTGAGGTGGAATCGCACACCTCCTCGGGCTTGGGGACGACCTGCTCCTTCTCAGTGACAAAAGAGAGTTCTGCGCTCTTCTTGGTCCCGCGATGCAGCATCCAGCCAAGCTTCTTGGTCTGAATGCAGCGGCTCACGCCCCATTGTAGCCCCAGCAGGCCAAGCACCAGTATTTCACGATGATGTCGCGCAGGTACTTGCGTGTGTTGGCCGGGTTCCGGTGGCCTAGCTAGTAGCGCACTAGCTTCAGATATCTCCTAGGCCACATCACGTCAGAGTCACTGATGTCGCGCCCAGCAAGGAATAATCGATGACGGAGCCTTGGAGTCCTGGATGAGATTATCTTTAATCATGAGCACCACCATACCTCTATACAACAACCCCGACGGTGCACTTTCGGGGCGCATATATACCCCCGGCTTCAGCCACGCCCCCCTGCCCCTAGTCCCCCGGGGTGAGAGGGGTCACCAGTGTTCACTGCAATATGTGATTAAAGAGTATGTCAGAATGAAAGGAAAAGTGTACAATCAGTGGTGAGACCAGCAATGCTACCTCTGGTTTGGAGACAATGGCACGGAGAAGAAAACAGAAAGCAGAGCAGGAGGTAGCAGAGATGAAGATGTTAAGGCGCTCTTTGGGAGTGATGAGGATGGATAGGGTCAGGAATGAGTCCTGCAGAAGATGGAGGAAGATGATTTGCTGTGGCGACCCCTAATGTGAGAAGCTGGGTGGAAAAGAGGAAGAAAATACAGTATTTATATGTATGTGTGTGGGGGGGGTGTAAAATATTTGTTTAAATGTAAACATTTTTTTAAAAGATGGCTTGAAATTATGTCCTTGTTGCTGATGTTTATTGTTGTGGCTTTTCTTTTTCTTTTTCATCTTTTTATTTCAAAATCTTTATTTATTCCATTTTTATTTTATTCCATTATGGACTAAGTGGGACCCCCCACCCCCACCCAAATCCAACAGCCACACACACTACACACCAACTATTACCATTGTGATTGAATGCCCTGCAGCCGCTGTGGATGTTGTGAGTCTTGAATGAAATGATATCATGAAAGTCTCATATCACCTTCTCGCTCTAAAAATATTTCTCTTCTCTCCTAATTTTCCATTAAAAACAGAAAAAAACAACAACAAAAAAAACCTAACTTTTTGCTATGTGATGTTTCCAACTTCCACCAAGCGACATCAGTGCACTGGCACTGTTAGTTCCAGACGTTTCTGGAATGTATGAATAAAATGAAGTGGCTTTCACACTGCAGAAATGGCATTGGACAACAGTGGTAGATCTTTTTCCAATGCAGTTTTAGGAACTTTTTATGAAAAAATGTTGAGTTATATTCCGGATCATGAAAAGAAAAATTAAAATATCCAAATATTGATAGGGCGGAAAGTCTGAAATATTTGACGTCAATTGTCAAAGAACAAAAACATGCTAAGAAAAAGGATTATTTGTTAATATTTTATAAAGAGGTCATAAAGAACTTTGCTGTGGATTATGATTGTAGTGGATTAGGAAATTAAATAATTGAGGGAGCAAGACATCTTTCCTCACAGATGTGCCAGCAGACTCTAAGACATTGGTGTTTTTTCTCACAATAATCTCACTGCCTTTGTTTTTGTATCCCTTAATTCCAGTGAAAGGCTAACCTTACCGCCTCCTATTTATTTATTGAAACACTTGTGCTTTTTTGTCTTTTCATTAAGAAATCACTAACTAAAGGATCTCAAAGCTAATTGTTAGCCACAACGTTGTGTAGACCCTCTACTTGGGTGCGTTGTGTGTGCGTTGTGCGCACATTATGTATGCGTTTTCTATTCCCAGAAGCTAGGATTGAAGCAGATCGAATCCGAGCACTTAAAGATTCCTTTGAGACGAACACTTAGACTCGCTCTCGTTCTCTTTCCGCCTCTGTCTTTCTGATGCTCGGTCGCCCGGGGCTGCCGCACTCAGACAGCAGCTTTATTGGAGAAGGTAAGAGTCTGCGTTAAACAAGAAGCGCCTTCCTCCCTTCTTCCCTTCCTCCCTTCCTGCCTCCCTCATCTTCTCAATCAATGTCTCCACTTCTTTTATCAGCATCTCCTCCAGCTCCTCTGTCTAAACGTGGGGTTTTCATTTCCTCCCTCCTCTTATCTACTCTTCCGGCTCTTTAGTTATTTACTCCTTGCTGTCCCTTCGCCTTTGTTTCAAACATCACCATCAGTTTAGGCGAACAAATGATAAAAATGGTCTCAATACTCATGAAAACAATAAATAACTAATAAAGTGATGAAGAGGCATATCTAAAAAAAAAAAAAAGAAAACTTCAAGAAAATTCAGTTTATTGACAAATGATTTATCTTTTTTTTCTCATTTTTGGTGTAGGTGTTTTTCATTCATAGTCAATTATGTTTTTCAAAAATTTAGGGGAATAAAGAAAATCGAGGGATTAGAGTGGGAATGATATTCCGAAAATAAACACTATGTTTACTTTTTGGATTACTTGCCATGGACTGATGTTTGAAAGAATCTTCTAAGATGTAATATATCCTCTATAACCATTTATGCCAATTAAAAACATATCAGTATAAAGCTCTCCCAAACGAAACTCCTCCCTTTACTATTTTATATCACAGTCCTTTCATTTTTTTCAATTTTTAGTTTTAACTTTTAAATGACAGACTTTGACATCTGTTCTGTGCTCATTATCCTGTTACATTCCACTTCCTATTCCCATTGTTTTCTGATTTGTGTCTTTATTTCTCAGACTTTTCCAATGTTTTCTTGTTTCCTCACCTCTTTTCCATAGCTCTTGGGCACAAACTATTAAGATGGGACCTGCACTTGAATCACCTGTTATTCTTTTATTTTTATCTCTCTGTTAACAGACCACATGGCTCTGCTGAATCACTTACATCTGCATTCCCCTTCTCCATCTCTTTACCCCTCCATTCAACCCTTCCCTCCATCTGCTCCTCAGCACCGTGGCCTCTGGCTGCCTGGATCAGTAACCAGCTGCACAAGGCAGTTTAATAATTCAGCAGGCTCGCAGTGTTGTACATGACGGCCCAGGTTCTAGGGTTATTTCCTGTTGTGTGAATGACCATTGAATAATTAAACAGGCTCGGTGGATGGGGGTTTGATGAGGGTGCATTCAGGAAACAACTGTTGCTGCCTCAAGAGTTCATCACCATCATTATTCTTATCATCATCATGATCATCATCATCATTCTGTATTCATTTTTTGCTGATTTGAGTGATTCTGTGTCTTGTGTGACAACACATAGTGCTCTCCAATGAATAGTTTTTCATTTTAACAGAGTATCTCAAGGTTAGATGCAATTCACAGGACTGGACTGAGATTTCAGTCAGATGATCTGGGAGGCTATCTCTAGCAATGGGAACCTATCCATTGCATGGCTGGATCTGGCTGATACCTATGGTTCACTCCCTAACACCCTTATCTTTGCTGCCTTAGACCATTAGAACATTCCCCAGCACATCAGGGGAATGGCCACCGGCTACTTTGGAGGCATCCAGTTCCGATTCAAATTGGTCCATCTCTCAACAAGGTTGCAGAAACCTGAGAAAGGAATTACTGGATGCACGATATCACCCATCCTCTTCATCATGGGAATGAACCTCATTATAGCAACTGCTGAGAAGGAAACCCAAGGGCCAAAAATAAGTCAGGCACCCGACAACCCCAAATAAGGGGTAACATAGACAACCTTACCTTGACAACCGCAAACCATGTGTAGACAAGGTGGGTGCTTACAGGTATGTACCACTTGGCAACGTGGGCCAGAATGAAGTTCACGCCAAATATGTCGAGGAGCCTGGTGATAAGAAGAGGAAATCTAACAAACAGGTTCAAGCAACAAGTGCAAGGTGAGGTGATTCCATCGATCAGCAAGAATCCAATCAAGAACCTTGGTAAGTTTTTTGACAACTCATGTTCTGAGGAAAACAATGTTGCCATTGGCAGACCGTGGAATAGCTAAGGTGAATCCAAAAAGCAGGGCTCCCTGAAATTCAAGGCTTGGCTTGACCAACATGGATTGTTTCTGAGCCTCATGAGGCTGCTGACGGTGTATGACATTCCTATGACATGTGTCGAAGGAGTTGAGAGAAAGCTCAATTAGTGCTTTTGGAATTGTTGGGAATTCCCCCCAACCCTCTCATCAGTAGACCGACATATACGATCTAGTCAGCTCCAACTTTCCCTATCATCCTTTGGTAGAGGAGTTCAAGGGAGCAATGTGTAGGCTTTAGGCTATTAATCCCAGGATGAACAGGTCAGACAGGCAGGTGTCCATACCAGATCAGGGCGCAAGTGGGCAGCCGATACATCTGTTGCTCAGGCTGAGATCATGTTGAGGCTAACTGATGTCATTGGGATACCATGCACAGGAAGACAGGGTCTCAGATCCCTGGGACAAGGCAGAATCCAAAGAGAGAAGAGCCATGATCCAGGAGGAAGTGAGTAACAATTGAGTAGCAGACAAAAAGGTCAAGGGTAGTTGAGCTTGTTGACCATTCCTATGGAGATTCAAACCCTTCCGCATCTCCTTCCTGTTGCCGTAACTTTATGACACACTCCTGACCCCAGCAAACTTCGCACAAGTGGGGAATAAGAGAGGATCCGTTGTGCAAACTATGTGGTGAAAAGGGCACTATGGCGCACATTTTGTGAGGGTGTAAAACAACACTCGTCCCAAGGTAGGTATAGATTGGCGCAATAATAAGGTACTTATGACATTAGTCAAGATACTGGAACAGGAGAGATGCAAGAAACGCAAATCACATGGGAGAACATCATCCATCCAGTTTGTAAGGGAAACGGAAAAGCCCAGACCCACGGCAACAACTAAATGCAGCCTATTGCAAAAGGCTAATTCATGGGACATGAAAGTAGACCTGAGGGGAAGGCAGCAGTTCCCCCAGGTAGTCCAGACAACCTAAAGGTCAGATTTGGTACTGTGGTCAGAAGAGGCAAAGAAGATCGTTCTCATCAAACTTGCAGTCCCACGGGAGGAAGGAACCCTTTGAAAGAAAGCGGGTAAAACCTCTTGGACGGCTGCAGGGTAAAAGGTAAGCAGGAAAGCCTATGCCCAGTTGAGCAAGGCTGCAGAGGGTTCCCTGCACAGTCAGTGTGGAAACTGCTCACAACCATAGGAGAGGACAGGAGAAAAAGATAGCAGATAACAGGATGGGGGAGGCAACAGAGAGAGCCTCTTGCTGGTTATGAAACAGTAGGGAGGAATTTAGCTGGAAGCCAGGAGGATAAAATGGGCAATGATTTAGCCACTGCTGTTGACTCACCGTTGGGAGGGTGTTACGGTTCAGAGTCGAAACACTGGTTGGCCAAAGGGCACCGTCTGATGACATCAACTCCTCCTGGCCAAGGCTCCATTTGCCAGCAGTGAATGGAGAAGAGGAGGCAACTTTTGATTTTGTTCATTCATTCATTCATTCATTCATTCATTCATTCATTCATTCATTCATTCATTCATTCATTCATTCATTCATTCATTCATTTTTTTGAACAGCTTATCCTGCACTCTCAGGGTCATAGTATGGTGGATGCTGGATAGCATGCCAATACCAGCTGAGATTAGGCAAGAGGTAGGGTTCAACCTGAAGGCAGGTAAAATGCAAAGAACCTGAAGAGCCAAGGCAGGAGAACACCAAGGCAGGAACCTGGAGAACAATAAGGACGCGCATTGAGAGAATCCAGTCAGAATCAAACCAGGAACTTTCTTGCCATTTTGATAAGAAAGGAAGTTTGGACACTCAATCTGTTTCATTTGTAAATATCAATATTAGGCATTTCCATTACTACTACATGTGTGGAGGAAGTACTGCATGCTATTGCCGTATATACACCATTTCCAGCCAACACATTTTCATTTTATTGTAAAATATTTTATAAATATATTGTGTATTAATAATCAAGTTATCAGTTAATCATAATATCCATTTACAAAATAGCTATTGGTAAACTAAGTGGATTTGTCTTTGACTTCTGATTTCTTTTTTTTGGGATTCCATTAAGTAGCGTACGGATTTTAACACCTCTAAAACCAGTTGGTTTTTCACGTTTTTGTTTTGTTTTGACGCAAACGTTCAAATTAGTTAGGTCACCCATCTGATGCGCCAAGCTTTTCTTCCAGCAAAGCTGTCACGGCGAACCATCTGGCTCCGAAAAGTCAGTTAGTCTGTTATTATTATTATCACAAAGTTATTTGAAGGCCACCTGTTACAATTCTGGCCACTTGCTTCTTTTTGGAGCAGGATTTAACTGGGTTTAATGTGTCTTTTTATGATCACACCTGCTTATCTTAACAGCAGGCCTTTCAGAGACACACATCCTTACCATTCTCTCACATCTGTTCTTTACAAATAGTTAAACAACTGATCTTACAAGTTACATAATTGGGAATATCAAAGACAAAAAGAATATTTTATTGAACGAGTAAAATGCTTTTGGACTGTGGCTGCTTTAGATAACCAGAGAAGTTTTAATTTTTTTTTCTTAGATGGAGTTAGTTTTTTTCTTTTCTTTATGAAACAATTTCAGAATTTTTATTTTGATAACCAAATTCAGAAATTGGTGTTTGAATACTGATTTTTGAATGGGTTTACTGCATCCACAAGCCACTACCAACTGTAATTTTTAACCCTCGGTCTACACGACATCTGCTGATGTGTGATCCAAGGGGCCCAGAAGAAACTCGCTGAGAAGGAAACATGCACAAATGGGCACCGTTAATTATCATCAGCTTCACATTAACATCCTTGACAACATTCGCTCGCAGTTATTAAAGGTGTCGGTCGCCCAGGCACTGGGATGCAGCGTAGCACGAGGCTTATCGCTCAGTGTATCTATAATTAATGGAACAATCTCTGTTTCCACAGCAGCCATCTTTCACCAGGACACCAGAAAACAAACAAAAAAAAACAGCAATTTTCATGAATCAGTCAGAAGGTTGGCTTGAACTTGTGGAATAAATTATCTGATTTCTGTCAATTTACATTCAGTCTAAAGGGCAATCAGACAATAATCACATAGCAGTTTGTATAGTTGCAATATTTCAAGTAACAATGACAGACAAATCGCCAAAACAGGTAAAATGACCTGCAGGAACGGTTGATGAGTGGTTTTTTGAGGGGCTGCTCCTTGAGAGGCTTTGCGAATGATGAGTTTTGATCGTGATCAAAGAGCTGAATGGCTTTTGGTGACACTGTGTTTCTGTGGCAACAAAAGTTGCCATAAACAACCACAAATACCCCCCCCCCCAAAAAAAAAGAAAAAAAAAATCATGTATATAGTTCGCCTTTTGCCTGCATGAGGACCTGAGTAGAACGAATCTACGTGATGTTTTGGGTAACCAGGGCAACAAGCAAATAGGACATAATCAGAGCAGATGATTGGCAGCTGGGTTTAAACCAATATGCAGGTGTTTCTTACCAATTGTGAAATAAACTTTTCGAGCTCGACATATAGAGAATGCAGAGCTAAGAGTTCGTGTTACAAACTCTTTACCCACAACTCTTTCCTTGCTATTACAACAGAGTCAGCAGGTCTTTGACGAGTGGTGTATGGCCCCAATTACAGCGCCAACAACTCCACTCAAACAGTGCGAGTGTTCAAAGATTTTACTGTAAGCTCTGGCAATCGGGTAAGGGGGGGGG
>CAAKHD010036434.1:149079-159402 GCA_901007705.1 Fistularia tabacaria | reverse complement strand
CCCCCCGCCCCCCCCCCCCATGGAGGCCAGTAATGAAGGGGAGGTGTGGCGGCGGGAGGCACAAGCGGCTGCAGGTCGCTTTCTGCTTGGGTCTACATGGAAGATGGCGAACGTCTTCGACGTGACCGTATTTATCAGAGATTGAAACTGACAGGGGCATGCACTTGTTCCTTGAACCCGATTGTGGGATTGAGCTGCGTTTACACTGGATAACAGTCCGAGAGATCCGTGGCAGCTGTGACAAAATAGTTGCTTCTCTCAGGCGCCAGCTCCACATAGATTGCCCCTCGGGAGGGTGCCACCCCACGCGGTACAGCCAAGCACTATCCACCAGGCCGATCCAACAAACAAACACAAAGAATACTCCACTTTGACCTGTGATGGGTCCAAAAATAAACAGCACTTATTTTAAAACTCCAGAACATATGATTGTATTGTATTTTATTGAACTGTATCTGCCAAGACCAGCCTTTCACAGATTTATCGATCTCCACAATAAACTTTTCAGATTAGATGTTTACTATGTACAATACTTAATTAATCTGTTAAATCTGCATTACCTGCAGGCGCTTAGGTGGGTATTTTCAGCCACAATACTGGCAGTCGGATCTTCTGTCATCAACTCATCGGCTGTTATAGACTCTTGGATGTATCATGTTGTAAGTATTATTGTTTTGAAAACTGGAATCAAGAAAACTTACCTGGCTGGTATAAAAAACTAAAATTTCGGTATATTCTTCAAGGTGAAATGCTTTTAATACATTTTTTAGTAGTTATGTCCTTTGTGGTGCTTTATCAGTATCAGAAATTTAACTCCCATATATTAATGTTTCATAAAATCACACACTAGAAATGTTACAAATTGTGTTTACAGGCCTGCCTCCCTAAGTAGATTATCCTTATTGTTATTACATTATCCCACATGTTGAGTTTGAGTGTACAATAGACCCCCAAGAAGAAAAAACAGTTTGACTGGAAAAATATTTTATATCCTAGATTGCACGTTGCTGGCTGACTGACAGTGAGATTGAATGTGAATTGTCCCTCTTCCCACCGTGCATTATGATTGAACATGTATTGAAAGCAATATCAGAAAAAAAAACAACTAATTTATATGGAGACAGAAATCAATACTTTATGTCTATACAAAAATCCTGTTCTAATTTACTTTCTTCAAGTGTCAGCACAGGTTGAATATGCGTAAGAGAGTCTTGCTCAACCATGTTGCGCGATGATAGTTATGCGCACATCCCTGGTGTATATTTATACTAAATCATTTGAAAATAAAACATGCATCACCTCCAGCACTGATAATGACTGCTCAGAGCAGCAAATGTCAACGTTTTCTAAAATCAAACAAGAACAAGGGCAAAGTTCAAATTATGTTTAAGGTAGACGAAGTTTCCATCAGTTTCGTTCTCCTCTGGGTCTCTGTGGACATGAGGATCCGGTGAAGATCAGGCAGAAAGAGCAGATCTTAGGACGATCAATACTCCTTAGTGGATTTCCTACATCACCCACACTGAAATCCTACCATCTGTGACATATAGGTTGAGTGTATAAATCACTGGTGGACGGGATCCAATACAATGAGCTGTCCGGCACACTGTTTGGGGTGGCGATGTTGTAGGTTTGGATGATAGGAGGCACCAGGTGGAGCAGGTGGAATATTCACATTCTGTCATAAGTTCATTGGAAAATGTGGCAGGCACACCTGCTCATTTTACAGGATAAGTTCAGTTCATAATCTTCATTGACTTCTCAGCTACTTCTGTTCTTCTCATTGCTTATGTTCTTTAGTGTAAAAGTAAAATAATAGGTAACTCTTTTGAAGCTTTATTGTTCAATGATGAAACTGGTTAAACCAGTGAGACTGCTTTAACTGTTAAATATGTTTTTTGGGTTTGTTTTTGTTTGTGCTCCTGCGATAATTTCCTTCACTTAATACTTCATCAATTATTATGTGTTGATCTTGAAATTTGGTAAAATTGCTATGTGTTTAAAGTAGGAGCCATTGTTTTCACCAAACTATATTTTTTTCTTTGGCTACAGTTATTCTAAATATAATGTGATATACTGATAATTGTATATTAAATACATATGACACCCGATGAGAAGTTGACCACTGGAACATAACACACATACAGCAGGGTAGTGAATAAGACGGTGCTGGAGTGCAAGTGCGCCCAGTGAGAGGCGGTCCATGAGGAGGATGTGGTAAACATGGATGACAGCAAAACAGATCGCTGCTCAGGTCTCCAGTATCTGGAAAAGCAAGTGACTGTCGCATTTACGGATCGATGACGTACGATGACCTTTGTGGTTGGCACAAAGATGCTGCAACGGGGAGCTGGAATGAGGTCAGCAAGGGGATGTCATCTTCATCATTGAACAATGTTAGGGTAAGAAGCCCAAAAAATCAAAGACACCCTGGACACAAAGGCAGCTAACCTTAGATGATGACAAAAATAATAATAATAATTACTGATAATTGATACTCAAAGTAAACAGACTATAACCAACACACCAAAGTGGTATACAGCAGCAGTTTGGCAAGCAAGGCTTTTCTTGTGGTGACTGCTTAGTTCTGTTCTGCAGAGCAATCATCACTGTTCAGTCTATGCAGAAAAATAGGCAGAAACTGCTACAGAGTCTAATTACTCAGGGTGTCCGAAGTGTTGATTTCTGGTAAACGGAAACATGTATTAATAGGCAAGTTCAGATATTTTTCTCACGTTTGCACACTGACTCTGTGTAACACAAGGACACTGAGTTTACTCAGGTATTTAATGTGTTTATAAGACAGTCCACATTGTTTTGGTCTTGCATGTCCACATTTTTTTTTACTGTTGCCTTGGGTTGTACTGTGAGATAATGACTGTGTCAGTGAGTACTTCATAGTACCAACATCTACAGTGCATCACATCAATACAGTATATAAGCAGAGGAGTAATTGGAGGTGTAGTTTAAGGTCAGGGGATAACCATAAAACCTGTGGTTGAAAAACAATGCAATAAAAAAAAACATTAAGGTTTTCCCAGGCAAAATGAGTAATAAATGGACGTCACATCATTTTTTTTCTTGTGATTTTATCTAAATGGTGGCAACAATGCAACCTTGTGTCTGATGAATTAACTGTTGTGCTTATTCATTAATTATTCATATTATACTCAAATATACGTCATGTGTATTGATGCTTGTCATGTAGACTCAGTGTGCATTTCTTAATATGTTTTATTGTTAATGGTTGATAATGAGTCTGTTTATTAAAGTCTAATAGGTTTCCAAAAAGTAATGGTTATAAACCTTTTTAACAGAGCTATTTTCACACATATTCTAAAATATGCTCAAATGCAATATATCAGTCATATCTGTGGGAAAAAGTAATCACAATAATAATCAATACAATGCAATTATTAAAGTCTCTCCCTTAAAAAAAATTGGAATTTGAACAAGTTGATAGGATTTTTAATTGCACACATTTGAATGCTTGACAGAATGTTTCTTTGGCTTCATTTTAAAATCCATTGTCAGTCTTTTTGCTTTAGAGTCCTCAAATTCATGTCACACTTGTGTTTGCTGAATACTGTTTGTTTTGAAAATATGTGTGATGTAGTGTTTGTTGACTTGCTTCGCAAAGAGCACACAGAGACTGTTTCTACTTGAATCATGACTGTAAAAACAGAACTCTCGTGTGAAACTTATTCACCATTTTTCTGTGGGCCTCATTCAACTGTAACAACAGGAGATGAAACCTGTTTAGTCACTTTAGATTTCTTTCCTCGAGTTATAAAGTGACCCGAAGCAGTTCAATAAAATCTCATTTTATCACTGGACTTTTTACCACATCCCTCTCCAAAGATGGAGGACAATGGAGAGGAGAACACCAGCATGCTGCTCCTTCTGCGGTGCCCTGTCTTGTTTGCCTCTGCTTGCAGAAGATTAAAATGATGACAGCCAATATGCCAAATTTAAAGCCTCAAAAGGCGAGTTCAGAAATCAATGGGTGACACAAACATATCTTTTTTTTGCAAGAGGATTTTTGTTCCTTTTAAAGATGCACACAGATGTATGTGTCTGTGTGTCTGTTTGTATATATATACACACACATATATACATATACATATACATATACATAAATCTGATGAGAATGTCTTCAGAAACGTTTTGAGACAAAGCTACCTGAAGTGAAGCTAGCAATATGGAGGGCTTTTCGTCTTCATCTTTTCAGCAATAGAAGTCATAGATTTGATAGACAATATTCATGCAATGTCATTATCATTATGCTACTGTCAAAAATGCTGTATTAGTCATTTGGCAGTGACGTTTCTCATTTATAAATACAAATATGCCACATTTTTATGCAGTCTGTAACATTTGTTAGGGATGTGTTGTCAGTCAAAACGTACCATGTGTTGACAACCCTTTTTCAATGCTTCAATGTAAACCTGTACAAAATGAATATATCATGGCATGATAGAGGGATCTCCATAAATCAAGACACAGGGATTTATGTGATTACACCACAGCATCCTAAAATAAGCATTTCATTATCAGCACAGCTTGTTAAAAATGATTTATTTTGACTGAAGTCCATATCAAATTAGAAATGTAAAAAAAGAAAAAGAAATCAAAAAAATAGAAAGAGACTTTCAAATCACACATGTTTTTGTGTGTTGGCCACTACTGTGTTGGGATGTGCTGCAAACAATCCCGCTGAACTTGTGCCCAAATTGTTTATACACTGATTATTGTAATATACCTTTGCTACCAGAAGCTAGGGACAAGAAAGTCACATGGGAGGATTTATCCAAGTTTGGTAGGATGCAACATGAAGTAGAGAAAATTTAAAATTTACTGTCCTCATGTGAGGAATCAAGGTCACAATAGAGTATATAGAATTAATACCACCCCATTTTGACAGGACCTCAGAATGAAGAGTTGAGGTATTTTGTGAATTGCATCAAATACTGCCTTTAAACCGTCAAGTTGCCCTTAATATCATGAGAAGCACACATTCAGCCATGTGTCCAAACCTTTTTTTTTGCTAAGTGAAAAGGATATCTGCAAGGAGTTTTTAATTGTTCAGTCGGTTGTTGTGTAATTTGATAATTATTTCCTCTTCTTCATCCTTCATTCCATGTTGACTTCATCAGGGTACAGCTTGTTACAGTGTCGGTGGTTATCTCCATAAAACTATGCAACTGGTGAGTCAGATCAATACATAGAATGCATCATGGGTTCTGAAATGGATAGGGACATTACTTGCAAGGGAATTCCCGTTTATTACAAAATTCCTTGTACTTACTTTAAGTGCTCCCATTAAATAAGAACGTTGAACCCCCTTGAATATGTGGTTTTACTGAATAGAACTATTGGCATTGGAAAAAGTAGCATAAGCCATTGAGACTTATTACCCGTCTGTAACAGCTAAATATTCAATAATCTGGTCAGTCAGATTTCACATATAACGAGGTGTACAGTCAGGTGTCAGAACTCACATGAACCCGTTTGGCAGAACAGACTTCTACAGCATTTTCAAATTCAACCTGCGTGAGAAAGGAACATTGTGTGATACAAAATGGGTAAAAAGGAGTAAAACAAACAAAAGCACTCAGGTGTAATTTAGTGTGTAGAGTTAGAGCCTGGGAAACTAGCCTGCCAGGATCTTCAGACACAGACTCCGGGTGGCTGTCAGAAGCCAACAGAGGTAAACGTCAATTAAGATGTTATAGTAGATGACAGGCCTAAAGAAAACAGCTCTGAGAGATGCCATCTGGGGCAGACTGTGTAAACTGAAGGTGTCTGAACATGATGCTTCAGATAAGGCTAAAAATGTTAGCAGCTTTAGACTTGTCAGGTTAACATGAAAAGGCATGAAGAAGACTTATAGCTGGTGCCTGCAGGCTCATTTGAATTTATACTTCTACAATGAATGCAATAATTTTGAGCTGAAAAATGAAACATCCCCTATGCTGGATATTTGTCATGTTTCATACTGGTGCTTCCAGCAGAACAGGTCAACCATTCTTAGCCTTAATGCTAAGTAATGCCGCTTGAATGGCATTTCTAGCCAGGAGTTTGAACATGCACGCTCTCGTCTGCAGGAGTAGGTCACATCCACAGAGAGCTCCACCAGAGGCTTAAGAAAGGGTTCAGTGTTCAGAGATATTGGGCTACTTTTATTTCACTTATTTTTCAGTGAGTACCTCAGTAGAGCAAAACACGCAAGACACTTGCTTTCACCGAGGGCTTGGTGATATTAAAAAGTAATTAAATAAACAAATAAATAAAATAATATTATATACATACACACATGTATGTGTATATATATATATGTTATGTATTTTTATATATATATATATATATATATATATATATATATATATATATATATATATATATATATATATATATATATATATATATATATATATATATATATATATATTATATATATATGTGTGTGTGTGTGTGTGTATATATATATATATATATATATATATATATATATATATATATATATATATATACATCACTGATGTTATGATGAATTGTTTCCTTTCATTCTTTTATAACTGCTATTTCTGTCTTGTAATGACATTTTCATGGGTGTACCTTAAGGCCTGTATTTATATTACAGCTGCTTTGTATGGGTAACAAGATATAGGCACATTGACATTCTAACACACAATAGCAAAACACAACTGGGCAAAGATCTCAAATTTCATCCGAGAGACGGTGGGGGGTTGCTGGTTTTCTTTAGTATAACCTTATTGGCTTATCACATTCCACAGTGTTGTAAAAAAACCAATAAACAGGCATCTTTGGCCACATGACAGTTAATTTAGATAGTAATGAACAAACAACATCATATCATCTTGTATGTCAGTACTATAACAATATAGCTATGTGGGGCAGTAATAATTGATTACACTATAGATTCTCTCTCCCAAATTACTTTTATGACTTCAGTTATGTTGGTTGTAAGCCCAAAGAGGGCACACATCATGATTATTTAAGAGAAGCTCCTTATAATATATTTTTTGATTTGACATAATGTCTTGGTTAAGTTGGTAAAAAAAAAAGGGTATTCAGTTGGTCTGCATTAAGCAACTACTTCCAGCCAAGCAGGTCTGATCAGGTTTTGCAGTTGGTCACTTTTCGGATCTGTATTAGAGGAGGGATGTGTGTATGGGTAGGTGGAGCAGGATCAGTGATTGTATTTGCATAAAGTTCTTTCTGTATGGTGTCATTTTCATCACCTTGGACCCCGCGAAAGAAAAGAGGCGAGGTTAGACAAGGGAGGGAACGAGGAATGGATGGTGCATGTGAGGGATAGGGGGAAGAAAGGAAGAAAAGAAAGGAAAGGAATCCATCAGTTGTTCTGTGAGGCGTGGAAGTGGAAAAGCGTGGCCTGTCATGAATCACCCCCACATACAGCATCACAATGGAGTGATAGGTCCGAAACAGCTGGCCATATGATCAATATTGATTTGTCTGTCCTTCTCACATGATGTGTGTGCATTTCTTTGTGTGTAAAGATTTGTGCAAGATGAAATTATGTGTGTGTGTTTGTGTACATGGGTTTGTCTGATTGTGTGTGTGTGTCTGTATTTAGACAGAGAGGACGAGATAGGTCGGGTAGAAAGTGGGGAGGAGCGAGTCTGAATGATTTTCTTCCCTCTCACGTTGAGTGGCTGTGTGATTGTGTAATTGACTGGTATTACTCCACCTCTGTGTATGACAGTGTTGTAGGTATGTGTGTTCATCACTTCACTATAATGTTTGCATAAGCCTGGTACTGGTGACGTCTGTGGGGGGTTAATTCTCTAAGCCAAATAGCCTGTTAGCCAATAACTCCGATGGACCTGGGCCACTCTGGACTACGGACCACAGGGATGCTCAACCTCTGACCACCCACTAGATTGTACACATGACAATGCATAAATGAGGGCAGCAACTCCCAAAACTCTGCATGTTAAACCTATCCCTCCTTCCCTTCTCTCTTCCTTCTGCGTTTGAATGAAGAATGAAGTGTGGATTGAAAATTAATAATCAATTTTATTCTTGTGTCTGCAATACAACATGTATCAGTAAAAGTAAACATAATGAGATTGTGTTTATTGTATTTACATTGTTATTACATTCGTAGCTGACTCGAATACAACAGATGGCATTGCATGATGACACACTATCAGTGAATGCACTGTAATTGATAAATGACTAATTGCTAATTCCCCCTCAGTCCACTCAATGTCTTTCAATGGAACCTATTGACTGGACAAGTCTCAGTCTGCTGGCTTTTCAAAGGACAATCCTCTCTTGGCACAGCCGAACACACAAACGCACAATAACACATGTATGGTAATGAGTAACCGTTGATGGTCAAGGGGTCAAGAACTGTGTTTGTGAAAGATAAACTCAACACAAGGGTTAATGACTGCTGGGGGGGCCGGTGGGGGAGGCAGACAAACAAGCAGGCAGACAGACAGAGAACATATATACTGTAGAACAACGGCCACGAGAAGACCTTTTTATGTGTAGGCATGTATATTTGTGTGAATGGTAGGCTTGAGAGCTGCTGTATTTTTTTTGAATGTCTGAGTTATAAATTGGTGTCAGTTGTACATTTATTATTTATTACAATTCTCTGCCCCCAAAAAGCCTACAGAAAACTGTCAATCAGAATAGAATACAGCTGTGCTAGTGTTTTGGCTGCCATGATTATAGCGTACATGTAATGTGGACTGTGTTTCTGCCAGGAGTGTTTAGGCTGCCATTCTTTTTTTTGGCAACAAGTTGGTAGGGGTGGTGGCGGAGAAGGGTCATCGTGTTTGCTTGCGTGCTTGTGTGTGTGTGTGTGTGTGTGTGTGTGTGTGTGTGTGTGTGTGTGTGTGTGTGTGTGTGTGTGTGTGTGTGTGTGTGTATATGAGTTTGCATGTGGGTTAGTGGTAGAAGTTAGCATCAACATGAAGGCCAGAAATAAGTCTGAGACCACCTGCCCCCCCTGAGGCGACAGATGAACCAGCATGGCAGGAAAAAAATCTCCCCAGTTTTTAACAAAACAGCCCCAGATTCTACTGCTGCAACCTCTTCTATCCCCTTCATACTTGAGAATTTAATGTGGTGCAAATGTGGAATTCTGCCGGTAAAAGTTAAAGCATATAAACCGTATATAATAGGATTACACTATGTTGGTTCTTTAAACATTCCCCATGCTCAAACAGCAGGGTATACTGTACATCCCCTCAGTACATGAAACAGTGAAATCTGTATTATTTGGGACTACAAAGGGAACAATTCTATCGCTGCCACATCTAATAATAGCTCAATTACCATACCCTTCAGGGCTATATATCTATGGGGAGATGGCATGTGCAGTGAGATATATCATGAAGAATTGCTTAGTGTCATTTGAAAGGCAGTCAACTAAGAAACACCAATGCACACAGACCTATGATACTTAAACCTATCTCAGTCGCAGATACAAAGACACCCACACACACGCACAGCAGTTGCACATTCCCTTGTCAACTTCCTCACATGAGTTTTCATGACAATTGATATGCTGTTAACAGGAGTGCCTGACGGGGGGGGTGAAGCCAACGCACTGAAGTCAAAAAGGCTTTGATGTGGCCACCACCGTGTTGGAGTGCGACAGAAAGAGCACCACCATTTGTGAGTCTTGTCAACTTGGATTTGATGAGTTTGTCTTTGTTTTGCTCACTCTGAGCAAACTGTGAAGCCTTTATCGGATAAAATGGGCTCAATCTGAGCTTATCTCTTTTGGCTGCTGAACAGCTTTGTCACATTTCGAGATGCCCGGTCCTGATGGAGTACTTTCCTCACCCCCAACCCCAACCCCCCCTCTTCAAACAAATCAATACCCCCATAGTTTAGCCTTTCATAGGAAAGATTATAGTGAAATGGCTATTAAGGGCTTAGCCTCTATCACGTCTGCCATCTCAAAGCCACTTAAAGACTCTGGCAGTCTTGGGTTTGGATCCAGGACCCTGTGCCCCGTCACACTGCTGGGGTTGTGAGACAGCCTAAGGATCACATTGATTAAGAGATACGCTTTGCTTTGTGCACAACCAACTTCACCCCAAGCACGGAACTTTGATGGGACATATTCTGAAGACAACTCGGAGGACAGATGAAAATGGACAAGGGCAAGAAAGTAAAAGAGATACTCCGAAATTGGCTTTTTTTTTTTTTTTTTTTTTTTTTTTTTTTTGTTTTTTTAATTTTTTTTTTTGTTTTTCTTTTTCCTATTTCAATTTTGTGACTGAGCACCCCCCCAAAATGGCTTCCTTTCTC
>CAAKHD010036434.1:118481-149059 GCA_901007705.1 Fistularia tabacaria | reverse complement strand
TTTTTTGGATGTTTTCCCACATTTTTTTTTTTTTTTTTTTTTTTTTTTTTTTTTTAACTGTTATTTAAGTTTTCTTACTGAGTCACTGTACACTATTCAATTCTGTGACTGAGCACTCCCTCAAAATGGCTTCCTATCTGCTACTTTGTGTGTGACAGGAATGAGCAATAGGTCACGCGGCCCAAACAACAAGGGAATTAAAATAGCAACCGCAATCAGTGCAAATGCAAAAGGCAGACCACTATCACTGCTGGCCTTTAAAGGGAAGCACCCCAAGTAATGGACACAAAATACATGAAACTACCGAAGTGCTACAGAGTAACTGATTTTAGGATGACATGTGTTCCTATAGGATTTAAGCCTGTGTTTTCTAACCAATAACAATAGCCTTTGAAAGTAGCTCAAGTACTGGCAGCATGCATTGTTGCACACACAAGTAACTGCTTGAGCAACATCAACCCCGGTTTTCTTTTGGGGGGATGAGAGTGGATGAATAGCATAATTAGAAATATTGGTATAACTTCATCGTCTTCTGTGTTTGTTTCATAGCCTTGTTTAGCACAAGTCTCAAAGCCTCAATATTAAGTTGAACAGAAAGAACAAGATTTGTCCTGTTTTGGAATGAATTTCTGTGCTTCTCAAGATCAGGCACTTGTGATTGGAAGTGTTGGGGTCTCACTCTTTCTATCTCTTCGTCCTTGCTTTCTCTCTCTCACTTATGCAGTTAATACCCATGATTTAAAGTGCAGCAAATAGGTTTCTCCTTTTTCTTATTGTCACATTGGAAATATGTTGTCAGAAATAAAGCATAAATGATCATCACTAGAAAGCAGCGAGGGGTAAAATGAAGCTACTGAACCACATTCATAGGCGGAATTAGCATGCAGTCAATCATTCACTGATGTAAGCCAATGAGCACTCCCCGATCAATAAATGGCCCTGCTCTCTCCAGATGGAAACTTTTGGGGCGATGGCCAGTGACCTCACCAAAATGACTAACCTTCAATGAAATCAACACATTAACTGACACTGGCTTTATTAATTAACAACATATTTGTAATCCTACAAAAACTTGTGGTTGATGCCATCATTTGGCAAGTTAATTTTTTTGTTCAGTCAATATTTCTGGAGAGAAAAAAAGTACGTTTTCTGCCAATCTATCTATAACTGTATGGTTAAAAGTATAAACCAGGTGCAAAGACACAAATGCCATTTTATGGCAACTTCAGGTAACTAAATAAAATGGACATCAATCAAGAAAATGATATAGATGATGTTAACCTAGTAAAGAGAAAAAAAATAATTTCATTACCATCTCTATGGGGTATATATGTCAGATGCAGTTTTTAATGCATGTCAGATTGATTGGTTGGGAAAAGTACATTCCTTACAATAAAAAAAAAATCCACAAAAATGTATTTAGGGTTCGATCCATCTAAAATTAGGCCTTAATCCATGGATATGGATATCTAGTTTTTGTTTCTATCTTCACTGGGAGTATTTTATTGCATGTGAGATATTATATAATATATAATCTTAAGTTTGACTCTAAGGCTGAATTATGGCCACATATCCCCTCAGGATGATATTAAAAATCTATTCAAATTAAACTTTAAAAAGTCCCCAGTAATCTTGGGCCATACTGTGCAATGCATTCTAAAATTGACACTCCTACTTGCAACTCTGTCCAAGTTTAAATAACACTGTGGTTAGCGACCTTTTTTGGTAATCACATGCTAATCAGCACATTGTCTTTCCAATCTTGTCATTGGCATTTTAGATATGGAAAAGTATACACATGGAAAGTTTCTGCAGATGTGCAAGATTTAGAGGCATAAATGAAGAGTGTTGTGACATGAATACAATAGATGGCTGAGACCAACTCCCGCTATGATTATTTCTACAACAATATTCCAGGTTCCCTGCTGAAACCATACTATCTCCATCCAAGCCTCTCACTTGGCAATATAGAGTAAGTCTATGGAAAATTGCGCCCTAGAGCAGTACACCACACGAGTGTTATAGCATCCACATTCGAGATCGGTGTATAAGTGTTGGTGGGAGAGAGGTTTATGGGCAGTTTCACGGAGAAAGTGAAATGATTTTATTTTGGATAATTTTTTAGTGAGGGCAATGTCTCAGAATGGGTACAAGCTGGGTGACTGATTTTGATCCTCAATAATTCTCAATTTAATGCTTCTTCCTGGTTGCTTGGTTCACTGTTATTGGAACATTTTGCAATGCTGGCTAATATGGACCTCTCAATCTTTGCACAAATGTAACACTTTTCAAGATTCAATGAGGTAGCTAAGCTGTAAAGCGTGCACTCTCACCCACACACACTTTTGCAAACACACAAAGACTCACAAGCACATATTTGAGCATGACAAATATCCAATTACATTCAAATTAGATTGTTTACCAGATTTAAATCAGTTGGTTAAGTCATTATAATCCTTTTCTTTCCTCCTTGGATCTGTTCCTCTTTCTCTATCTTTCTGTCAATTTATTGCCCTTGCCTACTGCCTGTAGCGTTCTCTGGCCAGGAGGAGCCAGGAACATGGGTGCGGTGATATGGACAGCTGGTGGCCCCATCTTTCAGGGCCCCAGAAGGTGAGAAATATGGGATACCTTTCAGCGCACATTTCCCCCATTTTGGCAAAACGAGTGAGCACTCAGTCAGGAGAGCAAAACAGTGAAGAGGCAGCTATTTATACTGCAGTGAAATATTTCTTTAACGTACCCTGGAACATGGATCTTCACATCAATAGTCTCTTATTGACTAGTTTTCTTAATTGACTGAGAGGTAGGGGAGCAAATATTTGTCATTTTGACACATCCATTATAGCAATGCAGCTTGTCCACTGGAGCTTTAGATGTGTCAATACATGAGAATGAACCGCAAGTGATAGTGAGCTTCCACAAGACAAGCATTAACCAAGTGTCTGGTATTAAATCACCACTTTGGTATGATGAAACTAAATCACCAAAAATATGAATACGAAAACAACAGTGGTGTTACTTCGCTTCGATACTTATTGGTATCATCAACTATGATTTCTTACTTTGGTAATGGCAAACTTAGCTCATTTTTGGACGAATTAAGCTAAAATCTCTTCGATGTCATCATGTCAGAGATGTAAAGATCTTTATTGGCTGCCATTCGAAGGGGACTGAGAATGGCATCCCCAGACAACACTTCAACAAGAGCTCAGGTCATATTCTATTTTTGTTTTACAGATACATGAACCTGTTATCTCTAAAGCACATTTTATAGCTTTTTGCAGCCATTTGAAGACCTAACCGAGACCTAACATTAGCTGTAATTTCACAGTATACCTCCTCTTTGTGTTTACACTTTTCATATGCAGGGAATATGCCTCTTGTGTTCAGCAAACCTGGACCAAATCCTTATTTCAGCGTTCACCACTGCAACTGCCAACCCTTCTCCCTGAGAAGGAGAAATATATAGTCTTATTCACCAGAGCCAGTGGAGAGGGAAAATACAATCCCATTGTGCGCACATCGACTGAGATGACTTATTTCCCCACTAGCCCTCACAGCTTGCTCATTCCAAAAAAGATACAAGATACAGAGACAATGCTGGTGGCACAGAATGCCAAAAGGGGAAAGAAAAAGGGACCAAAGTTTGCTGATGTGTGAAAGCAGATAAAGTCATGAGTAACGTTGCAACTTTTACTTATCTGATAGTGGCTATTTCTAGATACTTCTGGAGCCTCTTGTCTCCATGGACGCCGGTCTTGAGAAAAAATGGACACAAAGATTCTCCTGTCGATACGGTCATTTCTCATTTGATTACGGTACCCCTCATGCTCCGCCAGTATTTGGATTAGTGGCCAGACCAGAGCGGGTGTTGAACAAGTACCCGGGCTTCTGCGTGTTCCATCCGCAGCTTGTCAGTATGCACAGGACACAGTGGATCAGTGTTTATTGAATCATTTTCCAAATAGGGGAAACGATAATTACAAGAAGTGGCGGCTCTGCACATTATGCAAGTGCTGCGCCATGACTTTGGAGCCAAACGGGCCTTCTTATTAAAGGCGACTGGCCCAGTGAAGCTCCTAATCTATTTCCAGGATTTCCGAAGATTCAGCAATCCAGGGATTAGACGTTTTCTCACAGATTTAGACCCTCATCTCCCCTCTGCTTCATCCCCCACCTCTTTCTCCTCCGATTTTGCTCAGGGCCCCCTCACTCTTTTACTCTTTCACTCCTATAGTGTTAGCGTCTGCAGTTTGTCAACTCGAACCCCTTCTATTCCTACATATTTGGCACACATACACAAACAGACATCTAATATATATTCATCATATACAGCCATGCGGTCTTTCTGTATGTGAACTGACCAGAGGTGAAACTGTCTCCTGAAAGCATTGCATTTCTATCATTGATGTTTAACCAATGCCAATTATTATTGTATGTGTAACAACACAAATAAATCAATCAGCTTATTCAAAAAAAGAAATACATAAATCCATTAATTTAAAAAAAACTGGAGCGTAAATTTTGTTAAGCATGGGTAACTGCCCTGGATGCAGTCTTCGATAGTTTTGAAGTCCATATCTCTTAATTTGTCACATTTTCTAATGTAACCATCTAAATCTAAAAGTCATCTATGCTGTGCTGAGGGAAATCATATAATCACAGAATCATGCTTTGACCGAAAATATCTATCTGTAACAACATAACTGCTTTTTGTTCGTCAAAGTGGCTTCCAATGGTGTCCATATTGGTCATTATAGATTGCATTTTTGTTGACTAAACTTTAGAGCTCTTGATGCAATGTATTTAGAAGTTAATGAATACAAATAAAATGCTATAGACATCTAAACAAACAAAGGATACAATAAAATCTTGCTCCAAAGGTTAAAATGTAATTCATTTCACGGTGTCACTGCTGTTGAATATAGTTTACAAGGCAGACAGCTGTGTCCAAAGTGCAGGGGTCAACACAGGGGTCAAGGAATGTGAGACACGGTGGCAAAAAAGGCTTGTGTTGGCTGCAAAAGGCTGATGAGTTTTAACCCAGGTTGTAATCGGCTGCACTCGTGCACAATTTGGCTGTCATAGTGGGATGAGTGAGAACAAATTCAAACACAGACATAAATATGAGCACACATGCCTACACACAGGAACGCAAATGTTTGACGAAGATAGATGCATGTGTACTTTCAGATATTTCCACTTGCGCACGGGCTGCTTGTTTGTCAGCTCTAACATAAAACAGCATGTCTCTCCTTCATAAAAAAGTGACTGTAACCCATTTTTATCAGCTAACATAATAAAAAATTATAGATGTGAAAGTTTGATGGCCCAAGAATTAAACAAATATATCATACAACATAATAAAATATAATATATAATATATATATATATAATTTAAAAACAAACCAACAAAAAACACACATGTTGTTCTGTCTTCACATATATAAGGAAATTCATGATCCAAGCCAGTCAGATTTTCATTGCTAGAGGTGATTATTTAACGAAATGTCCATGTTCTTGGGACATCTAATGTGTCAGTTGTGATCTTTAGGATCAGTTTTGTCAAAGTAAAAAGAAGGAAAACCTGCATGGGAATGAAGCCTTCAGTAAACATTGGGTAAAACACAGTTTGAATTATTGAATGATCTCCTGAGAGATTATGAGGACAAAGAGACATGTGGACAAACCAACGTCAGGGTGGGACAAAAGGGGGCCTCGTCTTTATGCAATACATCCACTATGACTCGTTCCTTTCTTCCTCTTCATTTATCTCTGTGACGACCCTCTGAAGGTCCTCAATGAAGTCCAGAGTATCATTGTGTTGCTGTGCTTCGGTGAACAGCACCACACTCATGGAAGTTCTTTCGCTTTCTCCCTAGCCTGTCCATAATATACAGACATAACATTTCCCATAATAAAAGAAGAAAGTCTCTCATGTCTGGACTGAGCTCTCCCCTCTAATCAATTTGTCGGTCCTCTGCATCATTATTTCTGCCAGGATGTTCATTGTTGTAGTCACCATGACACCAGGTGTAAAATATGTATCTGAGCAGTTGCTGTTCACAGGCATTAAAGTCCAGCAGAAATAGTACTGTAATGAAGTTTCTACCTCCGGCATTGTAACACTTTGTATTTTTCAAGTGAAACTCTATGAAAATCCTCCAGCTTTACCAGCTACCCGAGGCTATGTAATGACTGATGCTGTGTATCCCAATTAGTTAGAAAACTCCAACAAAGAACAGGAGGAGAAAGGTCCGCTTTGTCAGATGAGCAGTGCCCCTTTACACCTCACAAGGCCCAGGGTTTGTTTGTAACCCAGCTACTTGTGTCATTGTTCGCTGAGACAATGTGCAACACTGTAATAAAAGTTAGACTAAACTGCAAGCATTAAATCTGCAATGGGGTTTGTCTACTCTCTCCAGCAAATGGAACATGGTCAGTTAGATGTAGCAGGATCCACACTCTACATGGAAATACAGTTGAAGTGAGGAAGAATCACACATATTAAATTTAGTATCAAGCCATTTTGATGTTCCCCTGCACTTTTAAACTGTTTTGGTACTTCATAACTGCAAGTACCAATATGAACTGTTCAGCTCGTGTGGGCTCTGAGAATGGTTATTGTAATGATGGGCCAGCATCCTGTGCTTGATATTTCAATAACTTAAACTGGATGGAACTGTTGAAATGTTTGATTTTTGACGGATATTCAGCAAACTGAGGCTATAAGCCTGTCAACTTTTTAATAATGCAGATTTCCTTTAACTTGTGTCTTGAGTCTCCGTTGCTGCTTAAGAGAGCAGATGATAATGGGTTGGCCATCTCCGAGCCAACCACAGAGCAATTAGTTGTGGATTAGCTGATGCATACAACTTCCCCAACAGTATTAAAGACGCAGATTCTGTACCTTACAGGACTCCCAGAAATAAACTTAACAGAGACATTGACAACTCTACAAAGATTGTACATGTTTCTCAGCTTCAAAGAACTTTTTTTTTCTTTTTTTTACTGTGAGCTGATATGCTTATAATGATTTATAACATGCTCATTTAACAGTTGAAGAAAATAGAAATATATATTTTTTTAAAATGTCGCAGTAGTTGGCTGACTGTTGAAAAAGGTAGGTTTGGCACAGTCAGACTTCATATGACAAGCCAGTCAAGGGCCACAAACTCAATGTGACCAGATGAGACAGTTATACACACTCTTCCCCACCACCAAGTTCAACCCACTGCTTGTTGCTCAGGTGGGACATGGCCTTCAACGAGACATGTCACAATTTGCCTGATGGGATCTACAGAGCGGAATAACCAGGTCCGACAAACAGTCCCACACCTAACCCTAGCGGTTTTCCTGAATCCCGACCATCCTCTTGAGCAGCCCAGACTTGACCAGCCGTAGGATGTGAGGGAGGAATGGGGAGGGGAAAGTTTGGATTGGACTTGATCCCTTCAGCTTTTAGAGCGAGCAGGAGGAAGGCTGGAAAATAGGCATTCTATCAGCAAATTAAACTAAGATTCATCCAAGGCTTATGTGATTAAAAGGGGAAGAGGACAGCATCAATTAACAGCCCTCCCTCCAACCCCCACTCCCTAAATAAATAAATAAATTCACTAATATTTGTTTGAGGATGTGCTGTCTGCAATGTAAGCTCCTTTTCATGACATGCACAAATATTTATTCCACTGGAACATCTCAAAGAAAAAATGCAAACAGCTTTTAATGGGCATTGAATTTAAAAGAACACATGACTTGTCCATGTTGCGACTCTGACATGTTTATGCCAGGATTATAGTGACTTGAAAACCGACATTGTGTCACCAAAGTTGACAAAGCTGTTTTCCTATCTCAGTAACATTCAAAAATCCATTTGTAGCCTTCGCTTCAAAAGACAACCCAAGCTTATGCATGAGGATGCAGGTTAACTCAGAAGACCTTGTCTTTGTGTGTCACCTCAATATGACCCCTGCTGAAATGTCACTGTGAGCGGGCTGAGCCATCACAGAGAAAGGATTTTACAACACCTTTGTGTACAGTGTTCTGCCATCTCATTAGCCCTACAATATGGTGATCTGACACCCCTGAGGGCTCTCGCTGCTCCCTGAGACGTTTGTAATCTCGGTTGACATCCCCCTCTTTCATTTTTTCTTCCACCATTGTTCATCTGCCACATCATTGACTAGATAAACCACGGACATGTCACTTACAATTGGCTCCCCCTGATTAGCTGAGCTGACACAGACACAGAAAACTGAACATGCACACGGGTTTTAATAGAATTGTGCTCATTCACACACTAACAAGTGGAAGGTCATAACTGTAGCCTTATTGCTGTACAAGTGCATCCTTAAAAGTTCCTTCTGTGACTATTAAGCCTAATTAATGGGCCTCGTGTGGTGGGCGATAACTGCTAAACAGCAATTATCGGCCAGTGTGACACTTAGTTAAGAGCCACTCTGCACACAAAAGCCCTGTCTGTACTCAATGGACAGTGGCGGAGAGAATGGAGGATCAATTGCAGGAGTAGAAATAAAGGAAAGAGTTAAGAATGTGTTTTTCTACTTATGTATTTGTAAAAACAGAGATAGCTGGAGAGATGAGCAGGTAGGAAAAAAAGTCAGGAGGGCACTGAGAGCCCGAGGAGAGCAAGCATCCTTTATCCTAAGGGTGTAAAGTTTGGCTAGGCAGAGCAGAAGGTACTGCCTGTCACCAGGGAGTTAACATTTGGAGACCTGGAGTATTTTGAGAGTGAAGACACACCAAACTACATCGAAGAAATGGCACAAAGGAAAGTAGATTGCTGTGCAGTGTTGTGTTGCCTGGGCCTGCTCCCAGAAGCTCCAATTGAAAAACAATGTAGCATGCAATTTCTGTACCTGTCTCAGAGGAAAATCCTCTCAATACATGTCAGAGAGAGTATTCTGTGTACTTTATAGAGAGCAAACGACCTAAACTTTTTTTTTTTTGCAATATAGCTACTTAAAATGAAGGCCATAATGTAGCTGACTTCTGTTAGAATATTTTCTGTTAGTTATTCTAAAAGGAGCAGTTTCAAATGAGGACGCACCGGACATGTTTCCACTGTTTGAAAGTTGGTGCCATGGGATGAATGTTTATGGTTCAGAGTCTGTAAGCATAGAGCCCATCAATAAGCTTTTGTTGGCATGTCCCGACCCAAGCTTCGTCTACCATTCATTTACAAATAGACAGTCCCTATTTTTTTGTCCGGGCTTTGTAATTGTCTTTTGGAATTGAGCAAAAATTTCTGCAACAAATCCTAACTCACCTACAGCAGATTCATTTGGGTTAAATTCCCTCCATTTGTTACAGGGGAGTAGGTGTCAATATTATCTGTTTACTGATGCGCCCATGAAAAAGTTTTTGCATTGAAACCATAAAAGTGAAAAAGAATGAAGGAAACCATTTTTTTGTATTCCTAGATAATTTCTTCCTCATGTCTGTGTATCAGTTTAAGTGCTTTCTGAAGTATGAATACATAGGTTTTTTCTCTATCTAAGGCTTGCATTTTTTCTTATTTTAACGTAAGCCTTTTTAAGTCATGTGTCCTTAAACATTAAGCCTAATTGAACACCAAAACCAGTGGGAAGGATTGTAATTTATCAACAACTTTTTTCAAAGTAACTATCAAAGGATTATTGCAACCCGACATTAAGCTGAAAATCATTTTCATCATTTTTATAAAATTTTATTTCAGTTGTAAGTCCTGCTTGTTTTGACTTAATTATACTTTCTGGAGGCTCTTGCATTGGAACACCCAACTTATCATTGCATAATTTCTCAATTTTTATATGTTCACGTATGTGTATGTTTGTGTTTGTGTGTGTGTGTGTGTGTGTGTTTGTGTATATAGATGTGGATATATATATGTTTAGGATGCTTTTAGCAGTTGTCTGTCTAGAATCTTAAAGTTATGTCTGTGTCTACTCTGACAATTATTATGTTTAATTAGAAAAAAGAAAAATTCTTTCTTTTGAGCCACGCTTTGTCTGGCCCCTCCTTGATCTGCCACCTTATCAGGGTGGAGGGGTTTGTGTGTCCCGATGATCCTGGGAGCTATGTTGTCAGGGGCTTCATGCCCCCAGCAGGGTCACCCAAGGCAAACAGGTCCTAGATGAGGGGCCAGACAAAGCGTGGCTCAAAAGAAAGTAAGACCCCCATGACGAAGACCAACTTGGAACTTGGTTTTCCCCAGCCCGGACGCGGGTCCCCCCCCCCCCCGGAGCCAGGCCCGGGGCTGGGGCTCGATAGCGAGCGTCTGGTGGCCGGGCCTGCACCCATGGGCCTCGGCCAGACATTGCCCGATAGGACGCCATGGGACCCCCATACCCTGGACTCACCCCACACAGGAAGGGCCAAGGGAGTCGGGTGCAGTGTGAGTTGGGAGCTGCAGAAGCTCGCTCTAGGGACATGGAATGTCACCTCTCTGGCAGGGAAACAGCCCGAGCTGGTGCGCGAGGCTGAGAGATTCCGACTAGATATAGTTGGACTCACCTCAACGCACAGCGTGGGATCTGGAACCAGGCCTCTCAAGAGGGGCTAGACTCTTTGCTACTCTGGAGGTGAGAGACGCCGAGCAGGACTGGGCATGATTGATTGCCCCCCAACTCGGCGCCTGCATGTTGGGGTTCAGCCCAGTGGACGAGAGGGTAGTCTCCCTCTGCCTTCAGGTAGGGGGACGGGTTCTGACTGTTGTTTGTGGCTATGCACCCAACAGTAGCTCAGTATACCCACCCTTCTTGGGGTCCTTAGCGGGGCTGCTAGAGCGCGCTCCTTCTGGGGACTCCCTCGTTCTACTGGAAGACTTCAACGCTCACGTGGGTAACGATACTGCGCCCTTGGAGAGCGTGATTGGGAGGAACGGCCCCCCTGATCTGAATCTGAGTGGTGTTTTGTGATTGGACTTCTGTGCTCGTTACGGATTGTCCATAACAAACACCATGTTCAGGCATAAAGGTGTCCATATGTGGACTTGGCACCAACGCACCTTAGGCTACTGTTCTTTGATCGACCTTGTGGTCGTATCGTCGAACTTCCCTGTCAGGGAAAGCTTCAACACCCACCTCCGGCAGAGCTACAACCACGTCCCGAGGGAGGCAGGGGACACTGAGTCCGAATGGGCCATGTTGCACGCTTCCATTGTCAAGGCGGCAGCTTAAAGTTGTGGCCGTAAGGCAATCGGCGCCTGTCGGGGTGGCAACCCTTGAACCCGCTGGTGGACCCCAGCGGTAAGGGATGCTGTCAAGCTGAAGAAGGAGTCCTATCGGGCCTTTTTGGCCTGCGGGACTCCGGAGGCAGCGGATAGGTACCAGCAGGCCAAGCGGCATGCGGCTACAGTGGTCGCCGAAGCAAAAACTCAGGCGTGGGAGGAGTTGGGAGAGGCCATGGAGAATGACTTCCGGTGGGCTTTGAGGAGATTCTGATCAACCATCCGGCGTCTCGGGGGGGAAGCAGTCCTTCCTCAACACGGTGTACAGTGGGAGTGGTACGCTGCTGACCTCAACGCGGGACATCTTAGATCGGTGGCAGGAATACTTCTCAGGCCTCCTGAATCCTGTCGAAACGCCTTCCAATGAGGAAGCAGAGCCGGGAGGCCCAGGGGGGGATCCGCCTATCTCCAGGGCTGAAGTTGCTGAAGTAGTCAAAAAGCTCTTCAGTAGTGGGGCTCCGGGGGTGGATGAGATCCGCCCTGGGTTTCTCAAGGCTCTGTAGGGCTGTCCTGGCTGATATGCCTCTGCAGCATTGCATGGACGTCGGGGACATTGCCGCTGGACTGGCAGACCGGGGGTGGTGATTCCCCTTTTTAAAAAGGGAGATCGGAGGATGTGCTCCAACTACAGGGAGATCACACTCCTTAGCCTCCCTGGCAAAGTCTATTCAGCGGTGCTGGAGAGGAAGGTCCGCCAGGTTGTTCAATCTAGGATTCAGGAGAAGCAGTGTGGTTTTCGTCCTGGTCGTGGAACGGTGGACCAGCTCTATACCCTCAGCGGGGCTCTCGAGGGGGCATGGGAGTTTGCCCAACCAGTTTACATGTGTTTTGTGGACTTTGAGAAGGCATTCTACCGTGTCCCGCGGGCAGTCCTGTGGGGGTTGCTCCGGGAGTATGGGGTACCAACCCCCCTTATATGGGCTGCTAGGTCCCTGTATGGCCAGAGTCAGAGCTTGGTTCGCATTGCTGGTTGTAAGTCGGACTCGTTTCCGATGAGAGTTGGACTCCGCCAGGGCTGCCCTTTGTCACCGATTCTGTTCATAATTTTTTATGGACAGAATTTCTAGCCGCAGCCAAGGTGTCGAGGGGATCTGGTTTGGTGGCCACAGGATCAATTCTCTACTTTTTGCAGATGATGTGGTCCTGTTGGCTCCATCAGGCCATGATCTCCAGCTCTCACTGGAGCGGTTTACAGCCGAATGTGAAGCAGCCGGGATGAGGATCAGCACCTCCAAATCCGAGACCATGGTGCTCAACCGGAAACGGGTGGAGTGCCTACTCTGGGTTGGAGAAGAGGTCCTGCCCCAAGAGGGGGAGTTTAAGTATCTCGGGGTCTTGTTCACGAGTGAGCGAAGGATGGAGCGGGAGATCGACAGCCGGATCAGTGCAGCGTCTGCAGTGATGCAGACTCCGTACCGGTCTGTCGTGGTGAAGAGGGAGCTGAGCCGTAAGGTGAAGCTCTCAATTTGCCATTCAATCTACGTTCCTACCCTCACCTATGGTCTTGAGCTGTGGGTAGTGACCGAAAGAACGAGTTCACGAATACAAGCGGCCGAAATGAGTTTTCTCCGCAGGGTGGCCGGACTCTCCCTTAGAGATATAGAGGAGTCGAGTCGCTGCTCCTCCACATAGAGAGGAGCCAGATGAGATGGCTCAGGCATCTGGTCAGGATGCCTCCTGAACGCCTACCGAGGGAGGTATTCCGGGCATGCCCATCTGGGAGGAGCCCACGGGGAAGACCCAGGACATGCTGGAGAGACTATGTCTCTAGGCTGGCCTGGGAACGCCTAGGGGTCCCCCCAGAAGAGCTGGACCTTGTGGCTGGAGAGAGGGAAGTCTGGGCCTCCCTGCTCCGGCTGCTGCCCCCACGACCCGACCGCGGATAAGCGGTCGAAGATGAATGGATGGATGGATGGATGGATTGATAGAAAAAAGAAATAGATAGATGACTTAAATGCCAACCAATATTGTATATGCCATTTCACAGTTATCACACCCAAAGCATCAAGTGCCATTGCCAAAAGGAAACAGTTTTTTCCAGCTTCTTTTTCATCACACTTTTACTGACCACTGCCAATCAGTCTTATTGGATTTCAAGGGACAATATAGTTTCACAGTTACGGCAATAGTTGAACAAGTAAACAAGTATGCCTGATACACAATGTGTATTTACAATGCCCCTGAAGGCATGGTCACGTTAAGGCAACCATTTTATGCCCGGTTTTCTGCCATTTGTTGCTGATTCCCTGGTATTTACAGCTCTGATCGTCTGAGAAAAATGGTTTGGGAGTTGTTGTCAAAAACTGGTACAATTATTTTAACCACTGGTGATATAATTGATAAGAATCCATGCATACATTGATCTACATATGCTAAATCAGCCAGGAATTCACCAATTATCTTGTCGTATCATTCTGTGTAAGTTTCCTGATGTTGTCTAAATTTATTTTCATTTTTGTATCAAGAAATACTTAACTGTTACTCTGTAAAGGATACTCATATGAAATCTACCACTTACATATTTATTAACATATAAATGTGTTGTTTTCCATAGAGAAGATTAATGTTCCTAGTTTATAAGCTTTTTTTTTTAGCAACACTTGGCTATTAGATGATCTAGCAACACCGCTTACAAGTGTAGTTGTGCTGACATCTCAATGCAGTTCACACAAACAGCAAACATAGGAAACACACAAAGAATGTCAATATGTATTCAAAACATTAACAGCATTAACAGCTAATTTCAAGTTTCAACACCATGCTGTGGACTTGAGATGTTAATGCTCGATTTTTTTTTCAAAATCAAAATCAGGACATATACAGAGGCTAGAAGGGAAGCTCTAAATTAGGTTTGTCTCAACTGGCTCTATGCATTGGATAGATTTATTAGAATAAAGGGATCTTTCTTTGAATGACAGTATAGTCCATAAACATCTCAAAAAGTCCACTGGTCCAACCGATCATGTTTCCCAGGATATTCTCTTGCAAAAAGAGAGAAAAAAACATGAAAAAACATGTTCACAGCACCTTTTCTGACCACTCTTAATACTGTGGTACTGGTTTTTCACAGGCTTTGGTTGCATCAAAAGATGAAGAAAGATGTTTTTCAGCTATAAAAGTAGAATGCAGACACATTTTTTGTGATACTGTTTGCTTTTTTTTTTTTCATAATTGAACCCACACTATCAGCTATGTGAGCTGCATGTGTGTTACATTATTATGATTGCTTTTTATTCTTATTGGTTAAAAAAAAGAAAAACACAAAGTAAAACTACCATGCTAACTAAATTAAGAGATAACATAAAGACTTGCTCATCTATGACTTAAAAAGAACATCTAGATGACATTTTCTGGTTATGGGTGGTTCGATGTGTATGAATGCATGTGTTGGCTTGTGGGATGTGGGGGTTGTGGGATGATGTTGAACATGCCCAGCGTCTTATTTCCCCCCGGAATCATATCCTAGTTTGTGATTACTTGCTCATCACAGTCGAAAGATGCGTTTACTTGCATGTGATGTGATCTTTGACTCTTGGTTGCCAGCTCAACAGATACCCCCAGCCTTGCTTCACCATGGCAAGGCCAGGTTCCCAAGGCTTCATATTTATTAGCCTTGATGTGTGTGAGCTGGCATGCTGCATGAGCAGCCGAGCGAAAGCGCAATGGATGCAAACCATGCTTGACATGGCCATCTCATGTGGAAGGCGCAAGTAAATAAGATTCCAGCAGGAAGGAAAATGCACAATCATTGCCTGGGAACTGGGGTTTCCCATCATGACATTCATGCAAACCAAAGCAGGCTCCTACTTAGACTCTACACTGTGGCTGAGTTGGTTCTTGGCCAGTTACCCCTTCTTTACAGGGTTAAGAATTGACTTCAAGAATGTTCCTGGTGTACTGCAGTAGCAAGCCACGGCTAGACCTACATATGTTAGCCTTCATCACCGCAGGTTGTGCTCAAGAAGTCTACCATTCCTCCTCCTCCATCTCTAAATGTCAATATCCACAATATCTCCCTGTATAGAAATGCTGCCCTTCAGCTTGACTGAATTCTCTAAGGGAGAGATGTGAAAAGACAAGGAAATTCACTACTATCAATAGAATAGTGTCCTATGTTATTACAACACCATGTGCACTCAAGGAGAGGCTATAACTTAATCTTCGTGAGGAAATGGTGTTTAGGGCCAGGGAAAGAAAGGTAATTTGCAAGTCAGAATAGTTGCTTTAATAGAGAACTTGAAACGAGGTTACTTGATATCGAACAGTCTAAAAATCTGGTTTCCCAGCTATCTTGTATGAGGACCACACAACTTAAAATAGCCAGTGTAAGGGCCAATCATAATACTTTATTTTGAGAATGTAATTTTCTCATGCCTTGCCAGTAATTAACCTCTACACAATAAGGTATTCGAAGCACCACAGACACAATTCCAGCCCTACGGTTTGTTTAAAAGACTAGGCTATATGATAGGCTGTGTGTAACAGGGGAATGGAGGAAGAGGCAAAAAAAAAGGAGCCACGAATGGACTTTATCTACAGCATGGAGCCTTTTCTTTTGCATTCTTTGCCCGGTTGTATTCAAAACTGCTGTTTCTTCACTTCTGCTGAATTGGGTTTTGTTCCTGGCTAATTCCAGCCCAGCTCAGTCCGGGGCTCGTGGGAACTGCCGCGATCGCTTACAATCACTTCAGTCAAACACCTGGGAGATAATTGACTGGGCTTCGGTCAGACTTGTTTTTCCCTCCCTCTCTTCTCTCTATGTCTTTCCCCGAGTCTTCTCAATGGAGACAAAGAGCAGGAGCACAAAAAAGATCAGAATCACTAAATCCATTCCCAGACAAGGAACTATATAGATGGACTGGGTGCCAAATTGCCTTGCCCCAGTCTGGGCCAACTGAATACGAAAATGGTTGTGGAACAGTTGTGGTTTGCACATGGCAGTCCCCATGGAGATGTGGTGCTGGAGACCATAACAGGGAAAATACACACAGACAAATCTACACTCTGTTTTCAAACTTTAAGAAACGCTCACAGAACATGTTTTCAGATCAACATTTCTTTTCCTCCTCTCAGGGCTACATTGCAGATGGAAATATCACAAAACCTTTATGGTCAGCTCTTCATGTACCATGCAGGGCTCTGGTTTCTAACGTTGTTGTTTTATGCATCATAAATTGCTCTTTGTAGAGACTGTAAAATTGTCTGTCAGCATTTAAATATGAATATTTGAATTGTATGCATATGTCCAAAAGGAGTACTTGCCAGATGAGCGAGAATGACAAAGATTTTGCACTCTCTGTGAAGGTATAAACATATATAGAAATTACAAATCTATTGCTGAATGTAAGTCAAGCTAGTCCAGTTTTACCAGGGAATTGTTTGTTTTAGAGTATTATGAACACAGTAAAGTAGTTGCTACATATTTTTGTTATTTTGGAGCCAATCCCACTCGTTATTGGTCAAGAGGGGGGGGTTCATCCTGGTCGTCAGTCAACTGCAGGGCCACATGGAGAGACATACAACTATTTACACCCTCATAACCACCCAGACACGGGGACAACATGCAAACTCCACACAGAAAAACCCCCTGTCAGAATAGAACCAGTGACAACGTCTTGCTGTGAGGCGAAAGCGCCCTTCATTGTTCCTACGTGCCACCCAGGTGCAATATTTTAAAATCTAAAAATGCATTAGAACATGGATTTTATTTTGGTTATCTATCCATCCATCTATCCATCTATCCAGTTATCCAGCTATCTAGCTATCTAGCTATGTAATACTATATATATATATTGTATGTATATTTCTTTTTTTTTTTTTTTCTTTTCTAGATGATATGGAGTCTGCACAACACAGAGAGTAATTTCCATGGTTGAAATACCAGTGTTACCAGTGATAACTCAGGGTCTCTGCAGACACCCACAATGTCTTTTTAAATGTATTTAACAGTGGATCATAATTGGCCACTTCAATTATTTCACACTACTATCATGCTCAGTGCTCCAAGATTTCTATTTCTACACACATTTCTAATCAGCAGAGATAGCGACCAAACCAATCATTTTTGAATTAGTCCATGGCTGCTACAGCCATTAAAATCACACTGCTATTAGTCATTATACAGTAGTTAGACTTTATAGTTTCACTGTTAAACATTTTCATGTCCTATTTCCATTATGCAAAGGAAGTATTCATTATGAAACAATAGTGCAGTGTGGTCTTATCAGTGAATGAAACTTAGTGAATTCGCATTATTGACTTGCTAATCTTATTCAAGGTCATGATCCGCTATAAATAAAATCCGTAAAAAGGAACCTTGTAAACAACAATGGACTTAGTTGACCTCTTATCTTGCGCTTGGTTGCACAGTAGTTCTCATATATACAGAAAATGATTTATCTTCCATAACCATGTGGCCACCTCCTGATGAGAAATTATACTTTAGCATTGAGGTGGTTATATCCTTGGCCTCTTTACTCCAGCCGCCTTTAGGGCAGAGGGTAAATTGAGGATAATTATTATTAGGATATGGAGATGGCGGCAGCTTTACATACTGTCACAAAGTCTGTCTTACCCTCCCAGTGACACACAATCATACACTGACAGCAGAGGCACTATTTCTTTTTTGTTTTTGTTTTAGTTTTAAGTGAGGCAATCTCACATGAGTTCTTTGATTCCCCTTTTTCTCTACCTTCATTTCAGATAAATCTTTTTTTTCTGTGTTTTCAGTGTGTCATGTCATATTGCAGCCTGTTGTGTCTATTTATGTGACTCCTGACTAGACTGTGTTATGCTGACCATGATCGGCCAGGCTTTCCTCCATAAATTTGACCATTTAATCGTGCTATTTATTTTATCAAATGCAAACCAAAAACCTTTACTCTTGACCAATTATGCTGGATTCAGTTCAGCAGAGTACTCTCTTACATCAATGGCGATTGCCCCAGTATCTTGCAACTCATGCCAGTTGTGCAAAACCAATATGCACATTAAAATGAACCGTCTCTTTGGCTTTTCGATGAGGGGTCTGCACACATTGGCTCGATTCCAAAGGCATTTATAAGTCTGAGCCAGACTTAGATCTGAGAGGAAGAAAAAAAAAGAAGAAAAGTTGTTGCTATGGGATGGGACGATGCAAGCTATTCTGTCCAAACCCTCTGAGCAGTCATCAAAGTCTTAAAGGGTCTGCACATGTGATTTCTCCGTGTTGTAACCTACTCAGGTTGCAGTTGAAAGCGTGCTTCAATGGCTTTCTTCTTAGCACTTCTCCTTGAACCTCCTGCTGTTAGATGTTCATACGGTGGCAATACTGATGTCATGCCGTTATCGACTGTCCTTTGCTTTTATTGCACTGACAAGTATGTTACCTACAAGGAACACAAATAACTAAAATAAGCTACCACTATGAAGTTCCAGCACTAAGTTATTTTTTGTCACTGTGTCAGGTCACGCTATTGTTGGAGGAATGTAAATACAGTAAGTATGAAAATAAGTATGTACTGTATGTTAAAAAATACATTCTGGATAATGTATTTCTACTGTCCAGGTTTGTAACATGCACAAATACAGCTGATCTTATTGTTGGGCAACATATTTGTAATATGTCATCTGTATGTCTCATACATCACATTTGTATATCATATTGTATATCATTAAACAGTAGTCTGCAAAACTTAATTTATCATCGAAATTATGGAAAATATTGCATTCATAGGATAGAGATTACCTTAAAAGATAAGAAAAGACTAGATTTTAGTCATTCTTGATTAAGATGGGAACACACTCGATTTATTTCTGTGTTGTGTATCAGAAAAGACGATTAGCCATACTAAGCAGATATTATGATCACTATATGTTATGAGAATATTTCCAAGATGCTCTTCTTATTTTTTCTGCACACCACCATGGCCTATTGTAAAATGAAAATGGATACATCAAAGATTTGTATCTACACATGAAGTCCTTTCTCACAGTATCTGACAGCAGCAAGATTAAATCAGGACATCTTTCATTTACTTATATATATATATATATATATATATATATATATATATATATATATATATATATATATGTGTGTGTGTGTGTGTGTGTGTGTGTGTGTGATGGTTCTCAAAAAGAGCTTTGGCTAAGAATGAATTTTTTAACATTTCTGACCCACTTTGTTTTGGCTGTGCCTTGTCGAGGCCAAAAGTACCTGCTTTAATTGCTGTGTTTCATAGACTCTACACAGGGCTACTCTACAGTATGCTTAGATTAATGGGAGCATTCAGTGTTAGTGCATTTTTAATGAGAACTGGAGGCTGCCAGACTACTTTTCTATACGATGAGGCACACTTTCCCCTCTGTTTGTGTCACTGGCACAATATGTCGTGGTGCCCAACGGCAAGTATCCGACGTAAAGCCAGGAGACTGCTGGTGTGCCTTGAAAGTACACACCAACCACCAATGATGAGCAGACAAAACCTTTTGTGTTTCCTGTTTTTTTTGTTTTGTTTCTGGTTCTTTTAGGCAAGCCACCAAGCTTGAACGCTCAGAGATGTAAATACCGTCTCTCACAGAAACACAAATAAACAAACATTCGGGGTTGGGGGTTGGGGGCTCGGATACTTTTTTTTTGTTTCACATTCAAATAAAGCACTGCACCTGTTGTCATGGTGTGCGCGCACGCACACATACACACAAATACACGAAGCTTATCAAAGAAAAACAAGAGTTTGCAGCCTGATATGTTACAGGATACAGGGTGCGACCCTGATTTACATTTGCACGTGGAGTGCAATGGAATACAGAGAGTATACCGGCAGTCAGCAGAGAAGATAACCCCAAACATTCACTTAAAATTTATGCCAGGATCCCATTCCCTTTCACTGAATTAATGCTTTAATCTTTCTCTCTTTGTTGCATGTGTACTTGGGCTCAGTGTGTGTATATTTGTGTGTGTTGGGGGTGGGGGATTATATTTCTCAGCAGCCAGTGTTTTAGAAGTTCTTTTGGAATGAAAGAATTTCACACAGAAGTCCGAAGCCTGAGAAATTGCACCTTTTGCCATTTCAGTCTTTCTTTTCAAAGTCACACCAGTGGTCCCCATCAGTTCTGCTGTCTTTGCATTTCTCCTCCACAAAGAAATAGCTAGTATTCTTTAATGGAAGATTACCTTCAAATGCAAGCTTAAAAGATTATGTGCTTTCATATATGTCTTTGGGGTCTATTATTGGATGTCATTTCTTGAACATTGCGTTCTCTCCCTCTCTCCCTCATCTCTCCTTTTCTTGTGGTTGTTCACTCATTTATCTGTGTATCTTTAATTCACGACTTTATCTGTTCAAATAATACTCAATTTAACCTGACTCATATCGCGTGGCTAAATTCCTTTTATTGCCAGACACCTATGTCGCATCTCTGACTTAACATCGTGCATCTTTGATCCTGTGGCTCTCTCTGCATGCAGTACCACCAACATGTCCACTGACGGACTGTATTCATAATTTATTACGTTCTAAAGCGAAAAATCAAACGTATGCTGGAGAATATTAATTTTTTTCCACTACTGCTGCACCATCTGACTCCTTGCTGTATGAATTATTTTGACTATTGGTAATGATGTCCTGTGTTGGTAGGGCCATTACAGCACAGGAACTTAATTCTCCCATTGTTAATTAATTGCTTCATTCTTTGTGGGAGTAATAAAAATGCTATTAACTAAAATACCTCTATCATTAACCTAACTTTGTTAATATGGGTATCAGTGGGGCTCAATAAACAAAAGCTGTAGTGCCTACCGCCACACAGGGGTAATTAAAAATGCATGTCATCAGTTATATTGGATGGAAGTTTGTCAAACAAATCAGAGTCTTGTTGACAATTCCCTCTCCAAGCAAGACCTCCATAAAACATTTGACATGAAAAGTTTCATCAAAAAGTTTTTTTTTTAGCTTTTCACCTCATTTCTTTTTTCCTAATCATGTGCAAACCTCCGACTGTTTATCTTCAGTGCGTCTAATGTATAAATCCTGTTGTGCAAACTTAATGACTTTTTTGGTAAGGTCATAATCCTGCATAACTTACGACCTATCGGAATTTGCCATGGATGAAGGACAGGAATTTCCCAAGCTGCAATAAATGTGTTTGGTCAATAAACCATAAAGCAATTGCAGGGTTACATATCCTCTATCTGAAACTAAACAAACAGAGAATTCTTTACCACAGATAAGGCATGGCGGTAGCAGAGTTTTCAGAAATATAAGATTTTTTGTTTTTTTTCCTTATCAAGTAGTTTTCCATAATGTATGATGTATAAACACAACTTAACAGAATTGTCTCGGGCACCTTTGAGGCTCAGATGTGTTTTTACATGTTTACTTTGATTTTGTATTCAGTGAAAACTAAGGCTATTTCAAAGTGGCCCTCATTGGATCTGATACATAGAAGACTATCCATTTTTATTTACAATAATATAATACAACAATAAAAGTTTCAAGATATTTTCCAAATGGAGCGACATCGGAAATGTTTACCATAGTCTTTACTTATTTTGGTTTTGATGTCAGAGTGACTTCAAAAATACTTTCACAAAGCCTGAAGGCACAAAATAACTATATGGATATATTTTCTAAAATCTCTACAAACATCCCAGAAATAGAAATGTGTTGCTGAAATCCACTCCATTGTTGCATCAGTGTATTGTGGAGAGGATGAGCAATGCTGTCAAAGAAAATATTGGCTTTTGAGATATCCTCATTTGTTTGTTCCTGAGACAGCGATGGAAGCAATCACTCGCACCCGTAACAGGCCATAAAATTAACATTGCCAGCTTTATGTATCTTAGTGCTGATTGTTTTCGTCCTCTGTTCATCTCCACTATCTTCTTGTTTTTTCGGACTTTTTTGCTACCCTCCCCATCTTCATCGTGTCACCTTTCTGGAAAAACTTGCGGCAGAGGCGTGAAATTGATGTGATGAAAAACAACTGGGATATCTCTATGAGCCACTTGCTTTGCTGTTATGTTCCCCCTCGCTCCCCCCAGCGTGGCTCTAGGCTTTCTGTCGCGATTGAGGGCATACTGCAAATTAGCCAGCGGCTATCTAAGGTTACCAGCCAAGTGGATCATTGACCTCACTCCCTACCAAGCCCAACCCCCTCCAGGATCCAGCCCCACGCCCAAACTTTGTCTCAGTAATGCTTTTGCTTCCTGTGGTTCGTAATGTTTGAAATCCTCTCAGAAACATCGAAAATTCATGATAATAATTTTCTACAGCACCTTTAACAATCCTGAATTTATAGAGGAAGCAGCTCACTTTTGGCATACATAATGCTACTTGTAATTTATTATAATCATGAAAAACATTTACAGTGACAAAAGACTGACTACTCTGAAGTAATGATCCAAACATGTGGCTCTTTGTTAAATCTCACGAGAGATTCCACAGGACATCATCCCAAAACCTGATTGTGATTTGTCTTTCTCTTTTTTATTTATTTTTTCTTTTATTAAAGACTCATCTTACACCAGGGAAAAATATAAGGTGCAAGGGCAAATAAGACCCCCCCCAGTTATATTCATCACAGCATCTCCCACATGAGCCATGAAATCAGGCTCTGACTTATCCTGCAGCTTCACGTTTACAAGGAGAGATAAGGGCAGTTCAGACCTATTGTTGCAGCCAGTGTGACCCTAAACATGAAAGGGCATCTTGGCCATCTCCTATTGTGTGCACCTACAGCATATATTGGGCTGCATAAAACCATCCTTTGGATGAAGTGAAAAGAGAGAGGACTCTTAATTAAACAAGCCAGAAAATAGGTGACTTCTGCGTGCATAAATGAATGCTTAAGAAAGTAACTGTGTCATCCTGGATGTGGATAAATGAATAAGATGCTGAATGCAGGCAGCAGTAAGTGAGTTAGCATGTAAATAAATGAATGAGTTACCAAATTAGTCTTTAAGTGCATTAGCATGTAAATAAATGAATAAGTGAGTGAATTACAATGTGAGGGAGATTGCAGAGTGAATAAAGACATTTAAAGAGTGAGAGTGTCAGCAGTGCTAAGGGATTGATATTTCTGTGTAAAGCCTCTGAGTGCACGGTCACTCGAGCTCCGCTTGTTGCTGGGCGGCGCAACGAGTACATCTGGCTCGTGCATGTCATATTTCCTCATGTACAGATGACATGCCAATTACTCCTTAATTACACGCGTCATCTGGACCAAAGTGCCCAATGCCTTTGCTGATTAATCCTGTTTATTGAGGCAGTGATGAGAGTCCCAGTGGACACAGAGCACCACAAAACATGCAGCTAGGAATTATGGGGGGGACTTGGACAAAGCTGGACAGACAGGATAGTCAGGGCAAAGGGTTGCTGATTGAATGACGATTCAACAGTTCATTTTTCCCTGGATTTCCACTACCTACGATCAGATGGTCATGAGAATAAATGACAGTTTGACTTTTCAACAGTGAAATGGTTTGAGGCATAGCAAAAAAAAAAAAAGTTTGGATGTATGTCAAAGACTATCTTGCCAAAAACACTGTTATTGCCGTCTTGCGAGCAAAAGCCTTTATTATTGTTCAGTACACCAAACTTTATGCTCACACCCTGTTTCAAGTTGATGTTTGGCTGCCAGGTTGTCTGAATATCATGTCCAGTTAAACTTGAAATGTTTAATTGGACATAATTAAACTGATTTTACATACGTCAAAGCCTTCAATTTTACCATCTTGAAAACTGCATCTCATGATCTCTTTCTCTTTCTCTTTTATATTGCTAACAAGGGAGAAAGTGCATTTGCAATACAATTTTACTTTAAACATATGATTATCATCTGGGGGGCAACAAGGTCATGTTGTCAGTGGAATGAACTCTGTGTGCATGCATGTTTGTGTGTGTTTGTGTGTGATAGAGAGAGCTAGAGAGAAATTGAGAGAGAGTGCCTAAACCTTCCTGTAAACGAATATGTCGCACATGCAAGCCAGATACCCATCGTTAGAAGGAATATCTCAGACTGTGACCGGAAAATACAGGGGGAGGGACCAGGTGGTAGCCAGTAGATCAACTCTGAGATAGTGGACATGGTTGGAGCACCACTGGGAAGACTGGGGTCAGTCCCAGCAAAGGTGACATCAAGATGCTTTATCTTTAGATGAGTGATAGGGCGGCATGGCAAAGCGGTTGCCAGGCTCCACGGGCTCTGACCCTTTGTTACAGTCCATACTTCCTGTCTTCAATCGCTCATTCTTGTACTTTGCTTCCATCTTCCATCCTCTCTTTCCATATCTGCCTCTAATTCATGTCCTGTCTTTGTCCAACTCTTTCAATCAGTGGCTTGCTCCCTCTTGCTTTTGTTATTCTCTGTCACACTCTCTTTCAGCATTAGCTCCATCTCCATCCATCTGCTCCTTTTGTCTCTTCTTTTTTTCACTTGGATGTCTTGGCAAAAATGAGTATTGACTTTGCCTTCTCTTTCTTCCCATCCTTGCTCTGCTTTGCCCTTTTTTCATCACTGCACACTTCAGCAGTGCATGCTCTCTTTTGCAGGTGATGTGTAGAGAAGTAAAAATGCACGCTCTAAGGGGAAAAAAAGGTGATGATACAATCACTTTTATTGTGCCGTAAGGAATTTTTTCAGGCTTGTGGCTGTACATCCCATATGCAGGCTGTATGAAAGAAAGAACTGCAATTCAAATATTTTTTTTTCCTTTTCTCATTGCAGCTCCCCCTCTCTTTTCATGGCTCAAAAATTAGACAGAAGTCTTGATTCGCGGGTGTAATAATTCTGCTTATGTTTCCATGACTCAAGAGTAAGAGGGAGGGGAAGAAACTGGTCGTGCTGCTCCAGAAATTTATACCTGAGTGTCACCAAACCCTCCCCCCTCATGATACTGTTTTAAAGTGGAGTTCCACAAGGCACAGTGCTCTTCAGCTGACCTAATTCTTATCTGGCGCTCTTCCAGTGCTAAGAGTACGCAAGGACTTCACTATCAAGGTATCCAGCCCTGCCTCTCTATTAATTTTAGAAATCCGGCAACATCTGTTGTGCTTTGGTTCTCCTTGTGACTCACCGGAGGTTTTCACACTTGGCAAATACGATGCACCTAAATTTTCCCGGAAGCCAATCACGAGATTGCTATAATGTATTTTTCACATTCCAGTGCTCATTTTATCCTCCACTTGATTACAGCACAGCAAGTAGTGTTACTTTAACACTCCATTGCGTCTGATGAATCTTCGTCTTTTCCTTTCGGCTGCTGCCCGAAGCAATCGCCACGGCAAATCCTCTGCCTCCGTCTAACCCTATCCTCGGCATCCTCTTCTCTCACACCAACTAACTTCATGTCCTCTTTTACCTTAGCATCCTTCTACCCATAAATTCACTATCCATCCTCGGTACATGGCCCAACCATCGCAGTCTGGCATCTCTGAACATCCAACATGTCTTGTCCCTCTGATAGACTCATTCCTGACCCTATCAATCCTTGCCAGTCCTAAGGAGAACCTCAAGATTTTCATCTTTGCTACCTCCAGCTCTCAATCCTGTGTATTGCATTTGATTACTAAGTTGTTTTGACAACCTACAGGATAATCACCACAACAAGAAGCAGGTATTCCCATGGTAATTTAGGAGAAAAGACGTAGGTACATCTCCTGCACATCATTCCTATATTTACGTCACCAAGCATCTGGCATCTGCTGGAATCTTACAGTAATTTCAAAGTTTGGTTTTGTAGCATTTTTTTAGCACAGGAGTGCTTGTTTGTGTGCGTGTGTGTGCGTGCGTGCGTGTGTGTGTGTGTGTGTGTGTGTGTGTGTGTGTGTGTGTGTGTGTGTGTGTGTGTGTGTGTGTGTGTTTGCGTGTTTGCGTGCGCGCATGCATGCGTGCATGTGTGTGCGTGTTTGCAACCCAAACCCTCATGGTTCATAAATTTTAATATTCCTAGTGAGTGCTATATCCAAGCAAAACACAAAGTACCTCACAAGTACCTGCCCATAGCACGAGTTTAGCACAGTTCTCCATCAAGACGCATTCCACACTCGACTCACAGCTCACCCTCTTCCTGCTGCTACCATTTTTCACATGTATGTTGCATGACTTACCGGTGATTTTAAACAACCCAATAACAGCCATCTGTAACAGGCCTCCATGTTACTATGATATAATTTGTCAGTGGTGGAATGGATGCTTTCCCCCCATCTTTTCCAAAATAGAGCTGGAGTCAGGAGGAAAGGGTGGAATCATCCTGTGTTGCGCCCCAGGCTCCTTTTTGTGTTTACCAGCCTCTGCATGGGACTGATGCTATTTTCAGTTCCAAGACTGAGCCATGGTTAACTGGCCCTAGCCTCTTTATGCCATTTGCCTCAATAATGTGGGCCGGAGTCTCTGCGGGAAAAGTAGCCAGCATTCTGAGAGAGGCTAAATGACACAGTGGAGTTCATTGATGGAAAGGAATTACAAGCTTGCACGCAGGGCAGCAAGGCGTCGGGTGCTATGAAGGACACATGAAAGGGAGGTGATGTAAAATCTTCACAGGAGGAGAATATAAAAACTGACTGTATATCAAATCTGGCATTATTTGTTGCATCACACTGTATATTTTGTTACCCATAATGTCAGAGTGAGGAAGAAAAACCTATAACTCTGAGTGATGTATATGGATCTCATGAGAAGTGAAAAGAAATAACACTTCCCCCTATTGTCAGACATTTGAGGACTGTCCGTCAAGAGTTACCTTCATTGTCTGATAATCTGACTCTGAAGAAAGCAGTGCAGAGTGGGAAAAAAAAATTACGATTACAGCAAAATCGCCTCACTTGTCTAATGCACAGCCATGAGAGAGGCATGAAGCTGTCGTATGCAATAAATGGATGGATGTAGCACTCTTCTTCACCTCCACCACAATTAATTTGTATTAATCCAGTCACTGTGTATCAAAACGGCCAGATGCTAGGATAGATTCTGTTGGGAGCAATGGCATGCAGCAAAGTGATATGAATCACCCCCACACTTACTTTGCATCAGGGCCCTCTCAGAGGGATGGCAACACAATTTATGAAAAAGAGGAAACAAGGCACAAGCCTAAGTATGGATTGAGTGTCAAAATCACTCTGCGGGGGTTAAAACAAGTAGAATAAAAGTCTTCATATAAATATGCAACCTTCATTTCCTGCACAGAATCAAAAGAGTCAGCTCTAACAGAAATGTTGACATCAGATTCAATCTAAGACCAAAAATGCAAATGATAGCCTCTACACCATGAGTCGGGCCATGTTGAATATTCAAACAAAGATAATTATCTGTGGATTAGCCCATTTTGTCTTTGAGAGTTCCACCTGTCAGCTGACTACTGCGAGACAATGTTTAATCATTAAGACCTTTAGCTTCTGTGAACTGCCAGCGGCTCCTTAAAAAAAGCATAGAACAAAGCTATTCTCACTTAATGGAGAAAAAATCTCTTGTCTGAATTGGGGTTTTTCTTGCAGTAAACCAGCAATCATTTTAGATAGATTGACATTCGTTTTTATTGCTCAGTTTTGAAGTCTAGTCCCTGTGGTATGTAGCCAGTATTATTAAAAGCTTCAAAGTGCTTTTGAGAAGTCAGGTCCATCATATGACAACAAGCTATGCCTCAAATGGGTGTGAACAACTTTTCACACTCCATCCTATAGAATCGCCCTGACTGCCTCACTTGAGATAGGGTATCTATAAGAGTGGCTCAATGTGAGGACAGTGTAAAACCAGGACCTAAGGCCATTTTTAGGACATGGATGATTGTTTACACATCAGTGATACCCTAATATCTCATCTGATGTTGACAACAAAGCATCACCTTTTTCACATTCAGCGCCAGTCTCCGACAATGTATCATTATTTGCTCATTCATTATTCACCACCTCCAAAAAAATAGAAAGAAAAGAAATTACCAACACTTGGGTATCTCAAATACTACCTGCACTTCAATGAGGATGCAGAGCTTTCCTTTTATTTTTTTAATAATTTTCAATCTCTCCTCTTGCACACATAGATAATCAGCCTCTAGTAAAAGAGTCTTTGCAGAAAAGGAATCAAAGGCCATTCAAGAAAGGAAATCATAACATTATATCTATATTTAGCTTCCGTTGTCTTAATTAGCATGAAGAGTACAATCAGATAAGCCGTTAGACTGTGACTCACATGCCGCCTCAGATGAGGGAAATATATATCATGCACCAGCATACAGTATTTACCTTGCCAATTTCCATTCTATCTTTTTTTTCCGTTTTGTCGGGGGTTTGCGTTACATTTGTTCTGAAGTTTGGAAGAATCTGACTGATAAGGCCGCATGGAAACAGGGGTGTTTTAACACTTTTTCCTGATCAAAGGGGGGACTGCAAAGTCTGTGCCGCAGTTGCAAAGCCAGATAGCATCAAGCTCTACGTCAGTCCCGTGTTGCCTCTATATTATCTTCTGTGTGATACTGGTCCATCTGGGCTCTGTGAGGTCACTGCACACACCACCTGCTCTGATCAGGCCTCGGCGCTGCTACTAGGTGGCATCTTTGGGCTCTTGTGGAGAGGCAGATGTATAGATTTTTTTGGTGCACATGCCCTCCAATGCCCATAAGCAAAACACACAAACACACACACACACACACACACACACACACAATTGATGTCTTACTGCACCCACAGGGCATACAGTGGCATGCTCCCTCACAATCTGTACATTTCCACATCCTGAACCTTTTTACAGGTTTCTGTGTGGTTTTGAGTTTAATGAGTTTTACTAGATGTGGTTCACTTATTTAGGGAGGCAATTGCTATAGGCATGCTCTTGTGGATTTAATAGGTATTAAAGAGTAAAAATGAGTATATTCTATAGAGTGACTCTTTAATTCCAGGAATATATTGTCACATCTTACCTGGGTTTAATGTGACTGAGCAGGAAACAAAGTGTCAGTGTGTTTGTTTGTTTGTTTGCTTGTTTGGGTTTTTATCAACTTGTTTTCAGTAAACCCAATTCCTTTGGTACAGAACAACATTTTGCAAATAAATTCCCAATGTGGTTTTGGACTGAAAAAGAATTCCGCACCAGCCCATGCATCAGAGAAGCCACCTTGTTTGCAATGTCCACAAAGCGTTTGTTTTTATTTAACTTAGGTAATGTTGCCTATACACACTCTGTTGATACTATATACAGGGTTGATACTGCCATCTGTCCTTTTATTGCTCCTGAATGGACAAAGAATTACTTTACAAAAGGCAGAATTTACCTGTCGTGATACGTTGCACAGAAAGCACGTGTATCTGAAGTCACAGTCGCATCTGGATTTGAATGAAGTGAAAAACAGTGGAAGTAAAGCAGCCTATGCAATGACACCACTGACATGTCGAGAAATCTTGGCCATACTATATTTCTCTGACATTATCAAGGAAAATATTAACCTTATAAAAGCGGTCTTCTTCTTGTTCAAGTTTCTTCAGGGAGAAATGTTTCTGCCAGCAAAGCTGGAATACTGAGCTGTTAGAACACTCTCTGGAATACTTCTCTCCTTTTTTGTGGTTGTTTTCTTCTGATTGGAAAGGCTTATGCTTTTCTTTTAAATGAATAGAGGGAGATCACCAACATTATCTTGACTACTCAAACTTTATTATTATTATTATTTTTAGAAGTAAAGTAGAAGTAGGGGTCGGAGAATTGGATTTGTTATCTTTATTGTATCTTCATTTGATCCCTTTACAAAATCTCAAACACAAGAAGAACTCCTGAATTTCCTATAAATCAACTCTCGCTTGGAATAATGTCTAAAAAATTAATGTCATTTATCCCGAGAGCATTTTGATAAAGCTTGTCTTGTCAATATTTGTCCCCAAAAAAGAAAAAAAAAGATCCGATTTATTTGATTTTATTCGACGGGGGGGGCGGGGGGCACACTTGCATCTCCACCCGATATGGTGTGTTTATTTTCGAAAAGCATAAAATTAATAAATAAAATGTGAAAATGCAGGAATAAAACCCGCTGGTTTGACGATGGGCATTTTTTGCAGTGCAGGGACCGGTTTTTTACTCCATGCGTGGCCAGACCCCGCCTGCTCCGTGCGCGTCACAGGCGAGTAGAGTGGACGCGGAGTCACTCCCCTGCCTACTTTTAATAGCTTTGTCATGTGATGGAAAGCAGTTGTAAGACAGGTGCCCTCGGTTCATTCTCGGCGAGGGGCAGCAGTTGCCTGTGTGAGAGCGAGTGGGACGCGTGTGTGGATTTCTTTTTTACTTGATTTCTTTCCTTTTTTTTTCTTTTTTTTTTTCCTTTTTTTTTTTTTCTTTTCGGACCGTCATTCATTGTTTTAATGTTGGGGGACAGGGGTAACCCGGC